>WUAW01015421.1:10060-30661 GCA_017165845.1 Thaumetopoea pityocampa | reverse complement strand
GCCGCCATCTTATAACGTTCAAAACCAACTCCTCTTTTTAAGGAGAAAGCCCATGTTCAGCAGTAGCTAATGATGATTAACGATAACTTTTAAAAATGTAATTCCAGTTTTCTAAAATACCTTCAAATTTTCGTACAAGTCCATCATCATTATCATTTCAGCCTGTAGTTGTCCACTGCTGAACATAGGCCTCTCCAATCAAATTCCAGCGCGACCGGTCCATAGCCACCTGCATCCAGCGAGACTCAGCGATCCTCACCAGGTCGTCGGTCCATCTCGTAGGTGCCCGTCCCATACTGCGCTTGCTAGACGTGGTCTCCAATCAAGGACCTTTTTGCCCCATCGGCCATCCGATCTTCGGGCTATGTGGCCTGCCCATTGCCACTTCAGCGTTCTTATCCTACGGGCTATGTCAGCGATATGGCTATGTCGTGCAAGTCCATTATCACCAATATTTTATCCTATTTTTTTTCAGGAAACTTCCATCTTAAATATATAGTTCGCAGGTATGACATCATAGACGTCAGGGATCCGACCCTTGNTCAAGGACCTTTTTGCCCCATCGGCCATCCGATCTTCGGGCTATGTGGCCTGCCCATTGCCACTTCAGCGTGCTTATCCTACGGGCTATGTCAGCGATATGGCTATGTCGTGCAAGTCCATTATCACCAATATTTTATCCTATTTTTTTTCAGGAAACTTCCATCTTAAATATATAGTTCGCAGGTATGACATCATAGACGTCAGGGATCCGACCCTTATCTTTTTGATTTTTATATTTGCCCCGTCACTTCTGCCATATTGGACTCGTGACGTAAATGTCGCGTTTGATATTTGTGATCGAGGCTGTGATGTCAATATTTATAATTATATCGATGAGTTAAGAGGACTAGGCACAGCAGAATTAAAGAAAAGAACCAAATATTATATTTGCAATAGAGGTGTTTTCAATAATATCTTTGCGCAGGATTAGTGATGTCTATATCTATCTATACTATCATAAAATTGTTAAATGTCAAATTTTTAAAAATCAAACTTATTTAAAATCACACTACTGAGGTCACCTAATTAATGGCTTCTGAAACCAAATCCGTTGATGTTTGTTTGTTTGTTTATTCGGGTTTCACGTAAAAATCAGCGGGTAGATTTTGGTTAAACTATTTCAGTCTTAAAGGTACTATTCCGTTTTAAATACTGCAGCATGTTTCATCAAAATAAGTCCAGTAAAGTAGAAGATACAACTTGATCACTGTTTTAGTAGCCGTCGTTAAAGAACGAGAGGTCAAGTAAAAGTAGTAATAAGGCTTTTTAAATAAATCTGTGACTGTGTCGGGATTTCAAAAGTAGCGAAAAATCGACATTCATGTGGGCGGAGCCGTGGACAAAAGCTAGTGATAAATAAAAATTTTCTATTTCATACAAGCAAGCAAAAGATCTCAGATGAGAATATCTAGCGCAGAATACAATACATGCTCGTTAGTCGCTGCAACTTCCAACAATTTACCCGCATTTATTAAATCAACTTCTTTCAAAAAACGTACCTCGCGGTGAATCTGTTGAGTATAATGGATATTATTTAAAAATTTTATCTATAGCCAGCTATATTTTGTCAGAGGCTAATGGATAAAATAATTAAAATCAGAACAACTTTCTACTGCAATAAAGAATATTTTTAGCTTCATCAAACGATAGAGAAGTAAAGACCAAGACGTGTCATTATGGTCAGTATTGAATTATAACTAATTCGGAATTTATTTTCTCCTTCAGTGGATCCTTATATGTTTCCATTGGTAGATCTGACACTGACTTTTCAGATATAGTTTAATATCCTTCAGATGTTAATAGAATAAGCCGACATACTTTTTCACTAAAAAACATTCCCGATCACTTCTTACTTTATGAATTTCGTGTCAATTCTGTCAATATCCGTTTTTGCATGTATCATAAACATTGGAGTAGTGGGCGATGAAACTTATAATATGGCCGAAAATAATGGAAAATTCTTCGACCAAGGTGATCAGTCTAAAAAAAACATAAGGACGACACATTATGAAATGTTAGTAGGGATAGTTAAACAAACAGATCGTACATTATGTATTAGACTATTTGCGTGCGTGCGTGCGTGCGAGTGAGAAGAGGAGAAGTATGTATGAGAGTATTTGCATTGAAGGAAATAGGACATAGAATTTTCGAAGGGATGATATGATGATACTGAGCGCAATATTAGTGATCCTGAGCTTAGCAAGGAACACGAGGGTGCAGGAATGACCTACTCTCAAACGACACATAAAAGAGGTTTACTTTTTTTTTCAACTTTATGACTAAAGTTGTCTAGAAGGGCTTGTCTGATTTCGAGAATTACAGAAAGACGGGAAGAGATTCTAAATGAAATATAGGATTGAATGAAAGCATTATTGTATAGACACATCATTGACTGTACGGATGGCGCAGTGGTTTAAGCGTTCACTGCGCTTTTGAGCGTTGTGGGTTCAATCCCCACACGGGACAACAACTTTGTGTAAACCACAAATTGTTGTTCTGAGTCTGGGTGTTCTGTGTTTCCGTTATTTGAATGTTTGTAAAGTCCCCGCGATACGGGAATTAATTCTAATGCGTCAGTTTTTATTTTATAAAAAAAAAGTCTCAGAAAAGATAAATTTTGGAATTTAAAAAAAAAATACACTCTCACTGGTGAAATTTATTGTGGAAAGAGGATTTTTGAAACTTGGGGATGTCTTATAGAAGGAAGTCCACACTGCCCCACCAACACCACTGAAACGATCTCCTTTAAACTTATTATAATGGCGCTTAATCAGTTATAACACTCTCCGTCGAATATGATAAATCTCATAATGATGGTAATTCTGCTGTAACAGAACTTAACTAAATTTAGACTCTTCCTATCTTTTTCTAAAGTCAAACATCAAAACGAGATGGCTACAATTTTGGCGCTGTCAGTTTTTTATAGACACGTCAAATTTAGAAATTTAGAAGTGATCGCGAACATGGCGACTAAAGATACGCAAAAACACATTTTTTGTACCTTTTGACAGAAATGTAAGTTGGTACTTGCTAAAAATGTTTGCTATCTCGTTTTGGCGTTTGGCATTAGAAAAAGATATGAAGTGTTTAAGTTTAGTTAGGTTGTATTATAGCAGAATTACTACCAATATTATACTTACTCAAGAAAGTAATGTGTATTTATTCGTTTAAGCTTTGACTTTTTCGAGACAATATTTTGATGTATAGAATTCTAAAACTAATTGTCAATCATAATAAAAAAAAACAAACGAAAAATAAATGAAATTCTCTTCGATCTATGACTATTTACTTGTCCTATAATATATTTCATATTTAACAGTCCATTTAATGCTATCTACGAAACTTATTATTCATCAATTCTATCAAATTTCAATCAAAAATATTCAAGCTTAAATAAAATATAAATAATTTTACTGGGGGTTGAGTGTCAATTATTTTTTACAACAATTACACCCTTCTTTTTTCTTCAAAAATAAATAGACGTCAAATTTTTAGAAAACTACCCGCGTGTAACATTATTTTGAAATATTGCACCCACTATCAACTACGACAGTGTAAGTACTGCATAACAATATTTTACATTTATTTTAATTATAACTCCGCGGAAGTATAATTTATCTCATCTAACATTATTGGTGATACTTCAAATTAAATCATGCAGTGGTATAATTAATATTTGTAAAATGTAAGTTTCTTTGTATTATTACTTATTAATTTGTTATACGCCAATCATAGTGGACTATAGTCTAACACATTGATGGTCTATGTAGACCCACAGGGGTCGACGATGACCTGCATGGGGTCCACTCCAACTGTCAAAAACACATTTAAGTTACAATTTTTTTTTTAAGTTATATTAACTACGCTTTGAGGGTCTACCCAAAAGTGAAAAATATTACAAGTGGTCTACAAGATAAAAACGTTTAAGGAACTCTGGACTAACCCCTCTCGTTCTGAGAGGAGGCCCGTGCCTTGCGGTGGGAGTATAGATACATCGATGATGATGATATTACACGCCATTTCAAATCAAATAAATATATAAAAACAAAACGATTAATCAATTATAAATGAAAGACTTTTTTATTAGTATTCGTTTATACGAGTGACAATATACCTGTCTCGGTGTCTGTCTGTAATCAAATCTTGCAAGTTAAAATTCACCCACTTCCCGGTTTCCGATTGAAAATGCAATATAGGTTTTGGTAGGAGCTGATTTGATGATGGAGCCGGAAGGTGGCTATGAGAACTCAGTAATAAAACGACGCAACCACATCGAATTTGAGCTTGTTTGATTTTTTTGACAAGGACTCTGGCCCTAGATGATAATCAGAGTTTGATCAGGGAGCTGGAAGATGGCCATGGGAACTCTGTAATTAAAAAACGCAACCCCATCGAGTTGGGGTTCGTTTGATTCGTCTTGAAAAGTACTTTGGTCCTAGGAGTCTGATGATTAAGTTGTTCAATATATAATATAAATAAACAAAAAACAAAATTTTTAAAAACAAACTTTTGTTAGTTGTAAATAAAAATAAACTAAAAGTTAAAAATAAATAAACCGAAAAAAAAGAAATTTTTAAAAATAAGCTTTTATTATTTGTTAATAAAAAAACTGTTACATTTTAAATGTGTTTTTTCACAACAGCAAGACAGAAAAAAAGGGTGTGACACGCTTTTTTTTTATTAACAACTAATAAATAGTTGCTTTTAACATAATCTTTTTTGATATCTTATCTTACTAATTTAATAAATGTGAAAGTTTGTATGGATGTTTGGATGTTAGTATTCAATTACGTATAAACCATTAAACAGATTTAGATGAAATTTGGCATACAGGCCGCGATCCGTCCTGATGGTAATGTGGAACCCAAATAGAACAATAATTTTAATTTGGTGCAATTTTAACTATTCACGCAAGTAAAGCCGAGATATAAATAAATTTGTTAATAGATTTTGAACAACCTATGAAAATAAATTTTCGGTATAATTGCAATAAAACTGAATATTTTTTGTATTACAGGTAAGCGTCATGATGTCTATTAAATTAATGGCAAAATCTACCCTAATGCAGGAAATAAGTATAATAGTGATTAGTTGGTACAGTCCGTATGAATTTATAAGTATTCCAGACAAATTTAATCTTAACCCTAAAATCGAAAACAAAAACAATGAATTCGACATATTCACACAGAAGGCATAATTACTACAAATATTATTTTTTTAAAAGAAATAAAATAGGACCATCAATGTTACTTGAGCCAAACTTATCATTAATGCCTACAAGGCAGTTTTATATACCAAATAACAACTATCCTGTTATCAGAGAATGGAATCCGTTAACTTTATTTACAGAAGCATTACCAATTATTATTTCAACGGTTATGCCAAAAATTTATCCTCTTGCAAGACCATTCTATGGAATCACACCACTTCAAATAAAAGAACTACCAGCTCTGAAAACTTATGAACCAAAAGAAAATGCTAATTCATCTTTAAGAAATAATAATCAAGAAACGGATAACAGTATAGAAATAAATAATGATTATGATTTAGAATGCTTAAGTAATAGTTCATTAGGAAGTGGACAGATATATGATTCAAATGATGTTGTCTATACAACTGAAGAAGATTCTAGCGACGAAGAAGAAGCAGCAAATCATTTAAATTATGATGAGACCAGTGATGATTTTGAATATTATTTTACCCTACCAAAGGATTTATTTCCACCCGCTAGAATGTTTCTACTAGACCCAAATTACTTTATTGATGAATTTTGCAAAATGTCCGATATTCTATATCATATTCCTTGGTTATTGGATTTAGAGTTTGGGATCCCAAGAAAGCCAACATTACGAACGATTCCAATATACAGCGTGAAATACAATAGCATTCAGTGTAAAAACACTCCTGAAGCGGTTCACCCTGGGTTTGAAATCTGCGATCCAGATTTCCGAAGGGCTCTAATATTTTATTATGATTACATTGTGTCTTCTTGGTATAGGAGTTATGTGAAAATAAAACGTGACGAATCAGTTGACAATTTCCAATCGTGGTTGCTATTACCAATGCAGGCTTTGGGCATGTGTTGGCCTTAAGCATGTTTGCATGATTTTAAATATATTCAAAAGATTTTTATTTGTGTAATTTTTAGTATTGTGGTATAATTAATTGTAATATCTAATAATAAATTGAAAAAAAAAACTTTTTATTTTATTTACCTATTTCTGTGTAATTTACACATCAATTAAAATTAAAACTTGAATGAATGATTTATTGAAATTGAAGGCTGTCAATGATATATCGTAGCAACATTCATCATCCAACACTAATTGCCTTGAAACGCCACTGAACAAATTTTATTATACTTAAAAGAGAAAATTAGATAAAAAGAAATGTATCATTATTTTATTATCTTGTTAACTATTTGAGACAAGCCTTTTTTGTAGGTGTGGAAAATGCCTGAACGCATACCGCCATATCAAGGGCACGGCATAGGTTATGTGGTGCTTGCTCCCACTAAAAACGTCACTACTTCCTTCTTGAGCCCGGTTGCCTAACCGAAGGAGTCGCGTGAACATTCATTACCGCGATGTGGGCGGGCTTTGGCCTGTTCTCCACAGACCTCTTCTGTCAGCAAAAAGCCTTGCTCTGCGCGTCCTTCTTGTAGAGGCACACAGGAAGTTAGGCACCGCCTCCACGGGATACGAGACAAGCCTATGCAATTCGTTTATTAATGTCATCAAAATTTGATTAAACTAATAATCAAAATGCTCAGGAATAAATATCACGACTGAAACAATATTTTACATCTATTCAGACCATCTACAGACAAGCTATTTTTTCATATTGTACAAGTTATTTTTCATATATTTTTTTAATGTGTCTTATAAAAATGTGACTTACTAGTTACAATATACTTACTAGTTTTACTGATAACTGTTTTAGCATTTGTTAGGAATTTTATAATAGTTTGAATACCTATCTATATATCTATCTATACTACAATATTATAAAATTGTTAAATGTCAAACCAAATCTATAATTCTGAAACCAAATCCGTAGATGTTTGTTTGTTTGTTGGAATGTTCTGACTAAAGGGCATTTTTATTTATTTACATTACATACAGATAGTATGAATAAAACAATAATTAATTTAAAGCTATAAATATTGTAAGAAGTGTGCACTCTTGTCGGTCAGTAGGGCGCCTGGGCGCCCTTCCCCACACTTTCACTTACATTGGCTTGGTATATTCATTTTGTCATTCGAATCTCACTCATACTTTCTAAATGACCAAACCACTGGAATATTCCATTCTCGATCCTTATCACTACATCATACATACTTCAACTTACATCTATCAACCAATCCGTCAACCAGTCTGTCAGGGTGACACCACAGACACTCGGCATTGAACGCATTTCCATCTGTATCTTGTGTGAATTAGAACACAAGCTCCGCATGGATGTACACACGTTTTTTTATGAATATAAATTGTAATGGCCTCGCATCACTCCAAACTTGAAGGAGAAACAAGATTAGCACGCAACCATTATAAAATTTGTGGTTAAACTAAAAGTATTTAGTTTTGTTTCATAAGTATTGGTGCCGATTCTGTTGTAACAGAACTTGATTAAATTTAGTCCTGCCCTATCTTTTTCTAATATCAAACGCCAAAACGAGATAGCAAACATTTATAGCGAGCACCGACCTATATTTCTGTCAAACGGTTTAAAAAAATGTTGCGTTTTTGCGTATCTTTAGTCCGTATGTTCCGAGATCTCATCTAAATCTTTTAATTTTGACGTGTGTAAATGAAACTGACAGCACCAAAATTGTAGCTCTCTCGTTTTGGCGTTTGGCATTAGAAAAATATAGGGAGGGACTAAATTTAGTTAACTTCTGTTACAACAGAATCAAAATCATTATATTTCCTCTCTTATATTACTATTTGCTTACATACATACGTGTTCAAACAATATGTTTCGTAGTTTAGCGATTAATTTTATTTACATTATATACCTGCAGATAATATTAATGAACAAATAATTAACTTAAAGCTATAAATATTCTAAGAAGGGTGCATTCTTGTCGGTCGGTCGCATTTCTTCATTGTATAGCAACAATAATAATAATAATCTTTATCGCGGTATAAATAGTTACAGATCATTACATTTACAATGGACATTTACACATATTAAGAATACAAAATCGGGGATTCGCTGACTTCTAAATTAGGCTGGGCCAGTGACATAGAAATGTTCACAGTGACAGTCATGTCATGTATGTGTAGTTGTTATATTTGAAGGTACTTGCGTATGAACAGTTCTTATACAAAGTTATAACTAGTAATACACGAGATTGTTGGGAGATAGTTCCCGTGCGTGTGTTAGTGTGTACATGTGTGTGTATGAGTATGTGAGTGCGTACGTGCATGTATATGCGTGTGTATAGATATATTACATGCAGCAGTGAGTGTTTTAAGTATATTAGGAAACTACGGTCAAAAAATTTTCAGTTTCTTCATAATCTAAGGTAAGTAGGAATGATTGAATTTTTTCTCTGCAATTATATTTATTTAAGCAATAGCTATACAACGTTGAGCTAATAGCGGCCAGCGTTCTGATCGCCTGTTGTGCTGACCAGGGGGGCCGCGATCTCTTTGAAAATTTCGCGATCATGTGTTTAAGGATTTTTGTTTTAAAATTTGTTATTTTGAATAGAAAATTGAAATTTGATATTGATTATATCAAAAACAATTAAAAATATGACATCTAAAAATTATAGGATTTTTATTTTATCCACATTTTTATACAACTCAAACTTGCAATACTAATGAAATTAGGTTTTGTAACGCATTCAGTATAACGAGAAAGAAAAATTTAGAATAAATCGCGATATGATTCTGTAAAATAGTGTTATTTTATAAATATTCAAGTCGCTTCTTAATAATACGGTAGACTGTATCTTAAGTAATTTTCTACCGCCCTTCACAATCACGTTGACCCAATTTGATATCCCTAATGACTTGGAAATGTTGCGGACCACCCGCTTGTAGAATTCTATACACAGCTGAATGTTAGTCGGTGTCCTTAGTTAAAGTTGATAAATTCTTTACAGTAATGTATAAAATTTATGCTTTTTTACTTAATCACAATTGTATTAAAATTTTCTTCGTATTTTGTATCACTACTGTTATTATTTAATCACTCTACTACTTTTCACTCTGTTTATAAAATGTTGTAATTAAATTAAAACTTTCTTAGAGATATTCGATAAAGCTGAAATTTAGGTCACATTCGTTAATTAGTGAAGTCGGAATGTAGTTATAGAGTAAGCGCTGTATAAGACCTAGATTTATCGAGATCGGACTTGTTAGATTGGTCTTAAAAAGGAGTTGATGGACAAATAATAATCAGAATGTGATAACGAAGCAACTTATAAATTTCGCAAGTCTTAGAGGATCTCGATAACAGTTGGTAGATTGTTCGTATTTGAAACCAAGGAACGATTGCTGTCAATGAATTATAAGGCGAGGCTCAAATTTAATGAAACCAACTCATAACAAGTCTTAATTAGCATAATATTAGTTACCTAGTGGTTATGAATTAAAACAAATCTTTAAAATATTTCAATATTTTATTAATTATTATTAACAATAATATTATCCTGAAACAATCATTGTCAACATCATCATAAACTATCATTTAATAAAATCGCAAAAAATAAAAACTATCTCAAACAAAACACGTCACTGAATCGTGGTTTTTTACTAAATTCAGTGTAACAATGCGCGTTTTGGTAAAATTACGAGTATTCATATCGCCTTATATACATGTCGATTTAAGCCTCTTCCAAAGTGAACTGATATTACCGTACGATATTTCTTTATCGTTATCATCGTCACTAGCCTCTTCAATATAAGATAGGATTTCTGTTTTAACGTAACGTTACGTTTTGTAACGTTTAAAGTTATTGCCATTTTAGTAGTAAAATGGTAATACGTTTAGGTATTTGCTATATTCTTCACACCTTTATCGGTCGCTATTATCTTAAGCGATATCATTTTTAGTATCGTCTGAGACTGTGCTTTCTGGGAAAATTAATTCGGTAAGTTCAAACCTTCTGTAAACTTTGTGGCACGAATGTTGTACCCAAGTCACAGATGTTTATATTTGTCTATTTATTGTTATTATATTGTTGTCTAATGCACAATAAATATTAGTGTAAGAAGTACTTATCATACCTACTTTATAAATATTTGTTACTTTGCCTGAGAGGTGTACACCTGATGTCCTGAAACACACGCTTCGGGCTTAGCTTAGGCCCAGTTTTTTGATAATTATGTTTGAAATTGAGTTTTCTTTGTGGCTACCTACTGGTACCTTATAATTCAGGCATTATTCATATACTATATTTTTTCTTCGATTACAGCGCAATTTGAAAATTGCAACACTATTTACAATACAAAATACAATATATTCTTTATCCAAACATTAATATAAAGACATCGTTTACTGAATACACTTAGTACGTTGTTCTTAAGTACGTCAAATCTATAACAATATTATAAAATTGTTTAATGTCTAATTTTGCGAAATCAAAGATATTTTTAAAAAATCCCTGTTTTCGTAGCCACCGTTAAGAAACGAAAGCTCAAGTAAAAGTTCTTAGGTTTGGTTAGTTCTTAGAACAAAATAAAGTAGGTATTTAATTTTTGTAAGATTACCTCAGATGGTGTACATAATATTACATCGCTGCAATATACAATTCTACATTGAATGGGTGTTGTAATTATTAAATGTCATTTGGCTTAAGTACTGACAAAGTGAGTAAGAGATGCGTAAGTGAACATGTCACCTTATTTACTAATTTAATATGTATTTGATGACAACTTGTATTTATACATTATACATTAAGACCACTTTTATACAAATTATATTACAAACTAAAATATAAAATTAAAAATTCACACTTTCTAACTATGGTACAGTCAATGGGTAAGCCCCTATAAGTTTATTTTGTTATTTGTTGACAAAAGAAAAATTTTCAGTGAAAAAAAAAATAAATGAAAAAAATATTTTTGATTTCATAATGTATAATCTTATATAAAATATGATATTATCGTACTTACTTATAATGTAAAACAAATAATAAACTACATTATGATCATAAAAACAACAAAAAAAAAATTAACAATTTTTGTTCTTTAAATAGAACATTCAATGTCACAACTACACAACAACAAATTCTATTTTAGAAATGCAATTTTTACATTTTTCGTTATTGCCTTTGTTTTCACACTATTAAAGCGATCACTTACAACTTAGGTACACTCCGAATACGGAGTTCATATTATATACAAACATAAGCGAGTAAAAGCTAGCCATGTGTAATACTGTAACTAATTACAAAACTTAAATTTTAAAATGATAACGGCAAGATATACGCTGGTTATTTACAATGTTTGAGCATAATAATCCTGATACATTACTTACTCTAATACTTATTAAAAACATATTAATTATTATCATGTTATTTACAAAAATCACTGCTTAAACGAAAATCATACATAAACGAAATTAAAACCTTAATTTATACATAAGTACGTAAGCTAAAAAGGATGTGATATGCAATAAGTAGCTCAAAGGATTGCAAAACTGAAGTGGCAGTGGGCGGGGCACATAGCTCGCAGAACTGATGGACGTTGGGGTCATAAAGCGTAATGCGGGTAGACCCCCACTAGGTGGACCGATAACCTAGTGAAGGTCGCGGCCAATCGGTGGATGCAGGAGGCTCGTGTGGTCATTATTAGAGGAGGCCTATGTCCAGCAGTGGACGTCGGTGGACTGATATGATGATGATGAAGCTAAAAAGTGGGCAGAACTGAGTGCAAATCATAGGCACATGTGTGAACACTCCCGACTGATTAATAAACATTGATTTATAAGTACACTAATTTTTACCCGTGACTTCGCTTGTGTTGATATTCACCTGTTGACACATGTCAGAGACCGATGAAAATACAATTTTTTTTCTATCTCTCGGGAACAGTTTATTTTTTTTCGGGATTCAGGGTACCCTATATCATTCTCTGTACCCCTGACAATGTGTGTACGAAATTTCATGATGATCAGTTGAATAATTAAGGCATGAAAGCATAACAAACAGACATATCCACATTCGCGTTTATAATATTAATTAGGATTCCTGCGTTTTCTGAAATTTGCCGAATTCTGGAACATTTATAAAATGCTAAATACGTATCATCTTGGATAAATTAATAATATTTTTTTTTTTGCACAAACGTTATTCGTGCACGGCTCATCACTATCTTGTTACTATAAGTCAGTATCAACTGAACATATCGACATTATCGTAAAACTAGCTTTTGCCTGCGGCTCCGCCCGCGTGAATGTCGGTTTTCTGCTACATGGGAAATCCCGACACAATTATAGATTTATATACAAAACCTTAGAACCACTTTCACTTGACCTCTCGTACCTTAGCGGCGGCTACTAAAACAGGGATCAAGCTGTATCTTTAATTATACCGAACCGATTTTGATGAAACATACTCTGTTATTTAAGTTGGAATAGTACCTTTAAGAATGTAACAGTTTAACCAAAATCTACGCGCTGGTTTTTGCGTGAAGCCCGAACAAACAAACAAACATCGACGGATTCGGTTTCAGAAGCCCTTAATTAGTCGATCTGAGTAGTTTGTTGTTAAATATCTTTGATTTTTGAAAATTTTACATTTAACAATTTTATAATAGTATAGATAATAATAAATCTACAAAATGGCTACTTTACAATATAGAACAGTTTAAAGTTTAGGACTCGCATATCTCTGTATATTTTTATCTAAATGATTTAATAATTAATAATTCAATTATAAAATTGTTATAAGTCAAATTTTGTTAATCAAAGATATTTAAATAAGAACTAGTCAGATTGACTAATTAAGGGCTTCTGAAACCAAATCCAACAATGTTTAATTGTCTGTCTGTTCGTTTGTTTGTTTGTTCGAGCATCACACAAAAACAAACTGGTAGATTTTAGTAAAACAGTTACAGTCTTATAAGTACTATTCCGACCTAAATACTGCGGCATGTACAGTATCTGTAAAATCGGTCCAGCAAAATTGACGATAGAGCTTGATCCCTGTTTTAATAGCCGTCGTCAAGGTACGAGAGCTCAAGTAAAAGTGGTTATTAGGCTTTTTATATAAATCTATATGATTGTTTCCATGTAGCGGAAAACCGATATTCACGTGGGCGGAGCCGCGGGCAAAAGCTAGTAATTAATAATAACTTACAATTAACATACAAAAATATTCAGAGATATCCAGAACTTTGAACTGCTCTCTTGTAAAGTAGCCATTTGGTAGATGTAACATTATTCTACGACAGTTGTCGATCTCTTTATGTTTGGCACAGTGGTCTATGTGCTGTAAGCGCCCTCTATAGCTTGCTTATATATCGTCCCCTTAGTGGCAGAATTTATTAAATGACCAAATCCTCCTTTTTTCCAAACTTGTTTCTGGACCAAGTCTGTACTTAGTGAATATTTACATTTTCTATCTCGCGATATACGCATCGTATCAATGTGTGGGTAAAAATGGAATGTAGACCAGCTTCGGCTTATAACGCTGATGTCAATAACTCATTTTGGTCAATGTTGTCAGTTAATGAATTCTGCCAATAAGGGGACGATATATTCTAAAGTTAACCTACATCCACAGTATCTGTCTCTATGATGGTAAACAATGACTATAGCATAGTATGGTAAGGCAAGTTTAATTTGCAATTATAACACGAGTCTGTTGTTGACGACTGTTAACGAATATACAGATGGATTAATCAACTGAGTATGATTAGCCAAATCCGAAAGTATAGGAAGTAACGAGAAATGCTGAAAGGAGTCTCGATAAATACTAAAACTGTACTTAGACTAAAAAAAATCTGGCCAGAAATCAAAACATTATTTTGAAAAAAAAATATAAAAACACACACCTGTGTTATTACGCCATCCCATAGTGTCCCTAATAAGGATCAAATTCTGGGATGTGATATTAATCGACAAACTAAAGGCAAAATCACATTTTTAATAATTTTTTTGTTAAGTTAATAAGTAATAGTTCCAACTTTTGATTACCTATAAATTATGGATTTGACCATGTATACCTAGTTAAAACGTTTAAATTTTTCAGACAATATTTTGTCTATAACAAAAGTAATGTTGTTTATTCCATTGCTTCCGTATGTGGTGAAGTCGTTTTTGATTCGAAAATTTGTAGCCACTGGTACGTATTTAGTTGAAAACGCTAAGGTCCCGGAGAAACTACACAACCAGTTTGCATCTAACGTTATTTTAAATAGGGCGGTTACATAGAGTTATATACGTAATTAGCACCGCTTACTAAACTGGACGCAACTTGGTACGTTGACTCGAATAAATCATTGAATGGTAATTTGTGCGCATAAATTGATCCAGTCTTGATTTGCGACAATCGGCAGCTTAATCATTTGGGTTTGTTTTTAGTTTGCAGCAAACTGTTTGCTTAGTGCGTCGTCGGTGACCTTAGGTCGCTATCTACCTTGACAGACAATATGACGAATGTTGTTACTTTTAACAAAGATGCATTGTTGTAAGACTTCTTTGTCAAGCGTTTGCAGATGTTCAAGCCATAAAAATCACCATAATGAAGCTCCTTGGAAGGGTAATACAGAACTTCGCAGCACGAGTTCTGCACAGCCTCTGGTGGACTATTCCATGGATGAATCGCCTCAGAAAAGGTTGAATCAATCAACATTTTTGAAGGTAACTTATACTATATTTATACTTGTTTCACTTTCTTTATCTTTAACCCTTCGAGTTTTTTTTTCTTCTCTATTTTATGTTTGCCCAATTCCAAGCTTTACAATTCTTTGAAGAGTTAATTAGGTTAACGGCACGGCGTTTATTTGGTTTTATGACAATCGCATAATACGAGTATGATCTGATTTAAGAGTTAACTGTCTGAAGAATCCATGGAACGAACTTGGATATTCTGGTGCACACTCCAGGCAAATTCGCTTCACCACATCCAATACCCCAGCTGATTATCCCTGCTAGGAAATAGCGTTGATCTCTTCCTTTCACCTGAAAATAAAATTTATTCTCAATTAAGACAACTAGAATCATCATCATCAACCCATATACTGTCCCAATGCAGGGTACGGGTCTCCTTCAAGAATGGGAGGGCTTAGGTAGGTTTTAAAGTGCATTTAACTTATTAATCTACAAGCCACCTCACACCCTGTGCCTGTAAACCGAAATGAATCTTATCTGTATGTGTTAGAGGTTTTTTTAGTGTTTCAGAATCGCTCATTCCTTTCTTACTCGATAGGGTCATAACCTGTGATCGAAACAGCACGTGAACACCCAAATTCCAATGCGCGTGTGATACACATTGTGTTAGACCTAACCGAATGGGCTCCATGGCGTAGGTATATTTTAGTGTCTACAGCGCAGAGTGTGCTCACCCTAGCGGTGGTGATTCTTTCAGAAGACGCGCATGCTCATGAGCTCCGATTATTTAACAATATTAACGTTGTAAATACTATTTACAGCATTAATATTGTTAATATTGCAACAGTCAACGGCAGAAACTTGTATGAAGCTACTAAAAAGACAACGAGAATTAACTATCCCAAAATTTTAAAAATCTAGTTGAAATCATTTTTCTACAATCTTTTATTTATCTTTTTTCTTTTATCTTTTTTATCTTTTTTTCCTAGATTTTACGAATACCATTAATATTCACCACCATTAATGCTGTTTATTATTTGCTAAGTTCTTCAGATTTAAGGCATTATACTCTGTATTACAAGTTTTAAGATAACGACATCAGTCAGAAGTGTCATTGACTAACTTCGTCAAACCGAATAAATTGGGACTAATGTACATCAATAACAATTAAAAATCAATCTTATTTCATAATGTTAATTTTCATAATTTAACGTAGAATTCGTCGTTTAACAACAAAATTACAACGACTAAGGCTCTCGAAGAAGCAAGGGATAGGTGTGAAAGCGGAAATACGTTTATTGCTATTATTTGAGCGAATTATCATGGCAATCTTTAAATCATATCGTACTGTAATTCGGTTTTGCGGGTAGTCTAAGATTTAACCGCGACTAAGTATAATTTAAAGCGACTGATATTTAACACATGTGTACAAATAGAATCCAATATTTACCATATTATTTCAAATTAACTGTTTTTTGCTCACAGGCCATATTGCGAAAATAAACCTGAACAACTATACACGAATAAATACCTAAATGCTTTTGTTTCATACTACCAACAATTGTTGAGTGCTTGTCGTTTTTTGCAACAAATATGTTCTATTTCTTTTTTTTAATTTTTTCCTTAGTTCGCCAATTGGACATTCTATATTAAACTAAATAACTAACCAAATTTAGAACTTAAATATACTTTTATTTTATGGACAAAATTATCGCTAGATTTGGCTTAAGTCAATAAGAAAAAGAAAACGAGTTGCAATTATTTTACTTTTTTATTTTAATCAGCGATGAGAACCCCTACGCTACGATCTACTCCGTATACGACTTAAAGTATAGATTAAGTTTTATTAATATTTATTAATTATGTTTTTTTTTATTGTATTATTATATTTTGTATCTTATATCTGTGTATTTGTATATAATATCTACCTATTAATGTATTGTATAAGCTTTAGGTAAGCTTCTGCCATCGGCTATGAGCCACCCGCATCCACCGATTGCCCGCTACCTTCACGAGGTCATCGGCTCACCTAGTCGCAGGTCTACCCGCATTGTGCTTTCCGGTTCGGGGTCGCCATTCCAGCACTTTGAGACCCCAACGACCATCGGTTCTGCAAGTTATATGCCCCGCCCACTGCCACGTTAATTTTGCAATCCTTTGAGCTAAGTCGGCGACTCTAGTTCTCCTGCGGATTATCTAATTACGGATCCTGTCTTGCAGAAAAATTCCGAGCATAGCTCTTTACATTGCTCGCTGCGCGACCTTGAGCTTTCTTATGAGGGCCCTAGTCAATGGCCATATTTCAGTTCCTGAGCTAGCCGGGCTTACTAATTTATCATCATATATATATGGAACGTTCTCGTCCCAATATATGAAGTGTAAATAAATAAATAAACAGTCACATATACCTGTAAGGGTCCACCCGAGTCGCCCTGGCAAGAGTCGTGGCCGCCCCTCTCGTGGCCGGCGCACAGAAATATGTCCGGTATAAACTCATGTCGCCCGGCCCTGAGGAACATGGACTTGCATCTCTCATTCGACACAATTGGCACTTGAACCTGAAATGGTGGAGGGAATGATCTTTAAAAAATTATCACCATCATCAGCCCATAGAAGTTCACTGCTGAACATGAGCTTCCTCTTTAAAATAGAAGCATTCCTTATAAGATATCATCAGCATCATTATCTGCCATACAAGTCCACTACTGGACCTGAATATCCTCCTCCTGAAGGAGTGATTTGCCATAATCTCCACACTTGGCAGACGTACTGGAGATCGTAGTAGATTGTGATTGAATAGCAAGAAAGCTATACTGCCCATTATTCTTGTATATCCTTTATCTGGTTCTCACCGCATCCACGGGAAGAAATAGAATGACGCTATTATGACGCCGGCGCCACACAGCACAGAAGAAGATACATATGATCATAATTAATCTGCTGTGTGGAATTGGGATGGAATAATAGCTTCACTCTATCATCTCGTCGATGCTGTGAAAAACAGCTGAAGGATGTACTTTGTAATGGGCAGCCACGTTATCACAATTCAACTGATATCTACTGCCGTCTCTAAGACGCCTGTCAAGTGTGCAGATACGGCAAATTGCCATTTTTATAGAAGAAGTGCATTTACAGGTGTGAAATTGCAGAGGCTGGTGCTTTACTGGCTAAAATCGAAAAACGGGTTTGCAACAAGACAAAGCCACTCGCCACACCTCTAACGAGCCTCTACCGATAGCGAAGAAAATCTTCCCTGAGCTGATTGCTAGGAGAGAAGATGTTTCGTGGTCACATAGGAGTCCCGGATTAATGCCAGCAGATTTATTTTTTATGGGGTTATTTGAAGAATCGTATGTTTATACTATTATAAAATGTAAAATTTTCAAAAATCAAAGATATTTAAAAACAAACTACTCAGATCGTCTAATTAAGGGCTTCTGAAAGCAAATCCGTCGATGTTTGTTTGTTTGTTCGGGCTTCATGTAAAAACCAAAAAATAACGTTTTACAATTTTATAATATATAGATAGTTATAAATTCCCGTTGGATTTTTTTTTCAAATAAATTATTTGTAGAATATATCATATAGTTTTATTTATTTAAATGCTGATCAATTGATAAACTCATGTCCCATCCTGTATATGTTACTTTAAGAGTAGTATAAAAATACAATAGGAATACCTCTTGCAAAACTGAAGGCAAAACACCACCTTCGGACAGTCTTCCCCAACCGGTCACCGTACCATTTTCACCAACCAGAAGATCATCACTAGCAGGCAGACAAATGGGTGATATGTGAGGAGCGAACTGCACTGGAGACTCCAACTTTACTAGGGCTAAGTCATATTCGTATGTGTAGTAGTTGTACTTGGGGTGGACAGCCTTTCTGGCTACTCCGCGTTCTACGAAAGGGTACTCTTCCGATACTGATGAGAAGTCGTATTCTCCGACTCTTATTCTTATCTGGGATGTTAGAAGACTGAAAAGAAGAATAATATATTTTTATTCTGAGCATATCATATAACAATAATATAAATATATATAACATACATCTGTAGTGTATTATAAAAGCCTTAAATATGTTTGAATAAAATGATGATGGCTGGCCAATAGCGTTTAACCTCTTGCGCTATCAATTATTTAACAGAAGCGTGCGCCCATCCCAATTCCAAATGAGCTTTTATTCGCTACCGGTCCCCACATCCTCGCTTATCATTACTCGCTCTCTTTTCGAAAACGGTCGAATAATCACTACCTTCACTCTCCGTTTTAGGGGTCTGAATAAAGATAATGGCTTACTAAAAATAACAATAAAACTATTATATTACTGACTAGATTTTATTTTTTTAATATGATATATCTCTATAAAACTAATACAATGGTGCTGATTCTGTTGTAACAAAACTTATCTAAATTTGATCCCTCCCTATCTTTTCCTAATGTCAAACGCCAAAACGAAATAGTAAACATTTATAGCGAGTACCGACCTACGTTTCTGTCAAACGGTTCAAAAAATGTTGCATTTTGCCTATCTTTAGTCCGTATGTTTCGATATCGCGTCTAAATTTTTTAATTTTGACATTTCTAAACGAAACTGACCAAAATTGTAGCTATCTCATTTTGACGTTTAACATTGGAAAGAAATAGGAAGGGACTAAGTTTGGTTAAGTTTTGTTACAACAGAATCGGCACCAATTTTAATAAAAAATGTTACTCTTTGTAATTGCACTAATTTCACGTCTGAAGAATGCCGTTCTAGAGTTAAAGATAATATCACCGTGAAAAAGAATAATTTGTTGTAAATAGTACACCGGCGGAGAAAATTCAGTAGACGTATACTATACGCCAATCTCTGTATAGGAAGAAAATACCAAAGACGTATATTACCCGTCAAAATAGCGCAAGAATTAACAAGATGATGGCTAGCCTTATCCAAGCATGCGGGGCTTTGTTTGAGTGGACCTGTTTTACCCTCGGTTTTCGTTGGGACGCAACGAGGAACTTTATCACTTTTGAACCTTATAAAAATGGCGGCGTCGTGGTACGCCACCCGATACGTCTTGTTTTCTGCGGGGGCGAAAAGTGGGCTACAGGTAGCCACTTTGCTAATAGCAACTGGAAAGAAACGTCTTTGCCTAACCCAATTCTTCAGTAGTATCATGGTCAGTATACCCACCTATCATATGGGAGATCGGGGTTCGATTCCCCGCCAGAGAACCAGGGAAAAGGGCGTGTTTGTATGTATGTAAATAAGCTTAAGTTTCATACTCCTTTTTTTACATCAGATACTTCCTACCTTACCTTCTACCTACCTTATGTAATGTCAGCACCATCTAAAGCTAGACTAGTAGAAAATGCCTCAGGCATTAAGTTTTCCCATGTGCCTGCATATGACATAATAGCGTAGTAAATAAGTACATTGTTCGTCTAGTGGTGGCTGACACGAATTGCTATAAAAAGGTCGTGGGTTCGATTCTGTTCCATACAACTGAGTTATTTCTAATAAATGTACGGTCTACATTGTAGACACCAATGTAGACGGAGAAGGAAAACTTCGTGAGGAAATCTGCACGCTCGCATGGGTGTGTGAATTCTACCAACCCGCACTAGGCCAGCGCGGTAGACTGCGGCCTAATCCTCCTCCTGATCAGGGGAGGTCCGTGCCCCTGTAATGGGAACGAATGTGATGACCATGGTAGCGTAGTGAATAAGATCTTGACCTTAATCCAAAAAACTCAATATCTCGGATTCGATCCCCGGCTAGTCACAT
>WUAW01015419.1:1908-12579 GCA_017165845.1 Thaumetopoea pityocampa | reverse complement strand
GTAATGACAAATAGTTTTAAACAATAACCACTGTAAAAAATTAATTGAATAAAGAATTATTATTATTATTAAGACAGCGCTGAACCTAATTGTAGCCTGGGGTGTCCGTAATCGTCTGAAGTTTTCCCCTGCAAAGTCGGCCATCATGACTGTCAGGGGTAAGCTCCAGCGACCACCCGTCGTTAAGCTGGGCAGCCGGTCGGTCAGGAGCGTCGCCTCGTTCACGATGCTGGGCGTGGTAATCGACAACAGCTTGTCGTTCGCGCAGCACGCGTCGTCGATAGGGGAGCCCACGACCAAATGCTTCGGAAAGATGTCGCGATTGTTGGCGTCTTCCTGGGGCATCAGGTATCCCAGTTTGCGCCTTCTCTATAGGGGGACGTACGTAGCCACGGTGACGTATGCTGCCGCGGTTTGGTACAGGCGCGCGAGTCTGCACATGATCCGTAGCGTGTTATTCATGTAGCATAGATCGAGTCAAATACTGCTGACTGAGGCGTATCAGTCGACGAACACGGTGGCGCTTGCGGTATTAGCGGGAGTCCTTCCGGCCGATCTGGAGGTGATCAGAGCTGGCAGGGTGGATGAGGCGCGCCAGTCCGCGTCCGGGGCGTTGAGCAGACTGAAACGCGAGCACTGGGAAGAAGCGGTCCAAGTTTGGCAGCATAGGTGGGGAGGAAGATGAGGAGGTGAGGGATCTTTTCGCTTTCCTTCCCGTCGTAAAGAGCCGACTAGAAGAGGTGTGGGTCGAGCCCGATCATCACACGTCATGGACCCTCTCGAAGTACAGCTGCTTTAATAAGCGACTGTCTGCTATGACTCTACGGGATTCCAGCGCGTGCGAATGCGTCGCACCGGAGGAGAATCGTCGCCACGCCTTGTGGAAGTGCCCTTTGAACGAAGATGCTCATGGGAAAATGCTGCACAGCCTTGAGCGCGCGGAGGTGGGCCCAGTCTACTATGGCGATCTTATTGCTTCACCGGTCAACTGCGTCTGACTTAGAAGGTTCGCACATAGATAGCATGAGGTGAGGAACGCCAAATGAGACGCACGTCTGGCGACGCAGACCGTCGTGACGTTATGCCTCAGAAGGGGGAGAGTGGAAAATAGGCACAGGACGTGAAACAATTGTGGGGAGTAAAGAAGTGCCGCGGGCTGACACCCAGAGCAGGTGCCCGCGGCATCTCCCGCGGTTCGGCCCGTATGACCACGACTGGTGGGTGGGGCCATGGGAAGGTTGGAGGGTGCCCCTGGGGAATAGTTTTTCGGGATAGAAGGTACCCTGTGTTCTCTTATGTACCCGTGACAATATGTGTACAGAGTTTCATGAAGCTTGGTTGAGTAGTTAAGGTATTAAAGCGTAACAAATAAAATCACATTCGCATTTATAATATTAGTTAGAAAAGTGCTCAAAGGGGTCGCGGGTCCATTTGAACCCATGTTGTATACATGACTCCGCAGTAACTCCGCAGATAGCGCACCTCCACCTCGTTCGCGCGACTTTTGTTCTATTGACGTACATATTATCGCAACGTCAAACAACGTCGCTGACATCGGGCTCGCAGCGAGTGGGGCGGACGGCCGTGTTGGCCACTCGTCGTCCAGTCCACGGCTGGGCGCCGGCCCTCCGGTGCGGGCACGTGTGTTCGGTAAGTTGTAAGTAGCACGTGTGTTAGCCCGACGCCGCTGTTAGGTTCACTAGTTCATTGCATGCATTAAAGTCACACACACACAGGGAGGGATTATTTCCCTCCCGACCATGCCTAAAGAGGTGCAACTAATATAAGTTTTTTTACATTTTTTAAATTAATTTATATTTAATTTTAGCAAGTTTATGTACTGATACAATCGTGTCTGTAAATATTTCAAATAATAATGAACGAAATACGAATATTTATATGTAAGTTGTAAATTAATATAAGTATTATAGTTAATCGAGTGTATTGTCGCCTTGTGACGTTAGATATTATTTTTATTATATCAATGAATAATCATTTACAACGCGATATTGTTTCATTTCAATTTATTGATGCTCTAATTCAAAATAAACAAATTAAAAACAACTTGTACACACACCTATATTCTACACCATCGATACCCAAAGTGGTCTCCATCGACCCCCAGGGGTCAACGATGACCTGCAAGGGGTCCACGTCAAATGTCAAAAACACATTTGAATTTATTAACTTCAAATGTATTACATTTACAACAATGTTATATTAATTACGCTTTGGGGATCTATCACAAATGAATAACATTACAAGTGGTCTTCAAGACAAAAAATTGAGGAGCTCTGTTCGGCACGGTACGCTCAGCGTCGAAAACATGGCACTCCGTGGATACATCGAGTTGACACACATTCGATCCTAACTATGTGCGGTAATGGAGGACTGTGAGGTGTCACTTGAAAGGCAAGAATATGAAGATATTGGTCGTTCCGATGTGGTGCCGGTGGTGTTTGTCAAGAGGTGCGGCTACTGCGGCGCCGAGTGTACGTCAGCCCCAGGTCATACAACGAGCCGTGTTACAGATCGCTGGCCAATTCTGTGGTATTAACGAAAAAGGGTACGAGTCATCGATGATATACAACAGATGATAGTAAGTTATGAGATGATTGCATCCAACTGCTTTACCTTCTCAATTTATGACACGGCTCAATTCGTATTTAATATATTATAAACTCACTGTAATTCGTCTACATTTACAAATACACATCGATGTTTTAAACATTGTAGATTTTTTTTAATTTGTCGACATCTCTTTTTCTACGACACCAACACCACAGAATTCATTGTTACACTTGTATTATTACATATCGTCATAACTTTGAACGAGTCACTTCATTGATTTCTTTCGTTTCTGGGAGCGCTTATAGTTCCATCGTCTCCATCTGTCTGTCCTCCATATTCCTCACCCAAACTCCTGTTCAAAGGCCGTGAGACCGCCGCCAACTCGCCGCATTGAAATAAAACTTCATCATCATCATCAGCCCGTGGCAGTCCACCGCTGGACGCGGGACTCCGCGTTAAAAGGAGGGTTTCGCCGTAATCTTAACGCGCAACAGGCGTCTTGGAGATCGCAGTAGATTTTGATTGAATCGCAGAATAACGCCGCTGCTCGTTATCCTGGTTCGTCCTTCAGCTGGTTCTCTCAGCAACCGCAGGAATAAGTGACGCTATTATTATACCGTCACCATACAATAAAGTAAAAATTGGTACACATCATGTGTATTAAGTATATCAGTGTATGTACACCATGTTACAAACAGCGGAAAGGAGACGGAATGTGCGTTCGTAATAAAGTTGTATGTCTATTTGTCCGTCCGTTACCATTCGCCAGAAAGTCTAATGGACCAATTTCTTTTAATTGCAATAAGTTAGCGCTTGACTACAACTCACCTGATGGTAAGTGGCGATGTAGTCTTAGGTGGTAGAGCGCACTAGCCCAGTAGAAACTAGTTTGCTCTTTTCTTGAAAACGTCCACATTGTAATCGGAGGGAAACACTGACGCCGGCAGACTATTCCGGTCCTTGGCCGTACGCATTAAGAACGAAGAAGCAAAACGTTTAGTACGGATGGTCGGAACATCAACCAGTTAGGGATGATAACCCGCCGTACGTCTAGTCGTCCGATGATGGAAGGGAGCTGATGGATGCAGTTTTTGCATTATATAGGTATATCAACATAACTTCAGCGTTGGTTTTAGATATATATAGCGGTGGCCTATAACCCTGAAGTATACAACTTCAGGGTTATAGGCCACCGCCAGCAGCTGCAACAGCTGCTGGGCTGGTTTCGATATAGTTTGTAGTCTTACAAAAATATCACCTTACAACAGATTTATTTTTACCAATTTAGACCTTTCAAAGTGGAATACATTTCAATAAATATGTGGCGGCTGGTCTGGCCGCACACACTTTCCTTTGTTAGTAACCTAGCAGACGCTCGAAATTCAAAGGAGAGTGTGTGCGGCTAGGAAGGTGCCGCCACATCATATACTTTCTGTTTTAAATTTTACAAGACTAAACACGAAAAGTTGTGTAAACTTTCTTTGGACGCGCTGTCCCTGTAATACGCCATTAGCACGCATTACAGTATTTTTTCTACAAGGTACCTCGTTTAAATGTTGTTTTTTTTGTTTAATATACGTATCATGGTCCTTCATGCAGCGCTAGCCTTTTTCTTCTTAGGGTTATTAATCCCGACTTGTCGCTCGGTTGCGCCCTCCTACTGACACCGTCCCCTTTGTTCGATCACGCCTGGCTAGGTACAAACACCGGGGCGGCTTCGAGGTTGCGCCTACAATGAAATAAATCTTAAATGTGTCCTGTCTTAAATATACAGTTCTATCGCCAGTGTCATCGATCCGAACCGCGACAGTGAACAGTACGGCCCTAAAGCTGGAAAGTTTGGAGACACCTGCACTAGACTTATGATTTCCCAAAGAGTTCACCGCTGGTACCTTGTTTTGTGTTACTATTAAATATTACTAGAACGCAGACAACATAACTAGTACATAACATGTGACTAGAGTTTTTGTAGAGTGAAGTGGCAAGCACTGAAAAGCAGTGTATGTAAAAATAAAACAAGAGTGTTTTATACAACTGACATATATTATGGTTCTACTCTTAACTCTAACGACTATATGCACGTACGAGATGGAGAAACCCTTAAAATTTCCAGCAGGTATATACATATACAACCATGATTACAATTTTTGAGACGAAGAAAACCTTTAAAATTCTAATGTATAATAGGCCAGATGACAGTGAGGGACAACTTCATACAACACTGTATTCTACAATTCAGTGGCCGGCGTGAATATGTACAACACTGTATTCTACAATTCAGTGGCGGCGTGAATATGTACCACACTGTATTCTACAATTCAGTGGCCGGCGTGAATATGTACAACACTGTATTCTACAATTCAGTGGCCGACGTGAATATGTACAACACTGTATTCTACAATTCAGTGGCCGGCGTGAATATGTACCACACTGTATTCTACAATTCAGTGGCCGGCGTGAATATGTACAACTCACACACCGCACTGGCGTGTTTTATCAAGTTTCGCTCAAAGACCAGCACATGGTGTGATACTTGACATCCCTATATATACACGATTAGTTATTTTTCTGTTGCATTATTAAATATTATTTACAAGCAGTGTGAAAGTTGGCACGTGAATTTATTGTTCTTTTTACAAGTACCAAGACGCTTGCGTTAGCTTAAAAAATAATAACAACATTGGTAAACCCTTTATAATATTCCTGTATACAATATTATATACTACATAACGCTATCATGAACAATAACTACACAAGTATGGAACCTTCTACAGAAGCCCGTTGATTTTGTGCTTAACACGTTGCCGCACACTTAATTTGACGAGCGTGCTCAAAAACACATTCTTTTTTAAATTAATTATGACTACCAAATGAAATAGAGTCTAAGTTGTTATGGAAGTGAAAATTATCACATTTGGCCACAGTTTTTTCCCAAAAAAAAAAATAGTCTCGACGGCTATAACCGTCATTTGCTCATCACGTCATTTTTTCTCTTCCCAGAGCAAATGACGGCTATGACCATCGTGACGACTATACGGCATTTGCTTTACTAATTAAAAAATGACTCCTGTGAATACAATAAATAGGTGTAAGCTTAACAAAAGAAAATCAGTTTGAAACAAAATTGTCATTTGTCCCTGGATGCCTGATGCTTTGATCCCTGGATAAATCCAGGGATCAAAGCATATATTATAATATAACGCGCACGACGACTATAGCCATCGTGTTCCTACGCGTCGGCGAACATCGGACGGCTGTGACTACTAACTGTAACTGGCCAATTGTATGATTTTCAGAGAAAGAATTGAGAGACAGGGTTAGCAAAAGACTAGAACAGCCGTCATTACTGCACTTACACTAGGAATATGTTTTACATCAAACAGTAATTTCTGCTCAGTGCAATCAGAAGTATCAAAACTTCTATGTATCAACTATAATTAACATTTAAACTATGTACGTACATTCGTAATATCATCTTATTATTACCAAATGATAAGTTTTATTGGACAGTAAAGAAATTCTACTTGTAGGTTGCAGGACCCCTACAATGATAGTCTAGCATGCATGCATTTATTTTCCTTGCGCAATACATATAATAATAATATATTCTATATGATTTCACACAAAGTGATCTCGTCCCAAAGTAGAATTCCCTGTATCGTGGATACTACACAACGATATACATATGACATAGATAATACTTACATAAATAAATACGTCCATGACTCTTATATAAATATTTGTGCTCGGTTTGCTCCTACCGGGATTCGAACCCGCGACTACTGACACAGAAAGCAGGATCACGGCCACTACCAATCAGTCGTCAAATGAAAAAATTGACCGGTCGTCGTTGGTACGCTACACACGCAGCGGCAAACGCGAAACCCGCTGAAACGCGAGCAGGCGCGCCTCACCGCGCCTGCCCCATCACGAGGGGAAGTCCGTCCCGGTGACCCGTCCCCACGGCGAGCCGCTCGCCACCGACGCGCCCCCGCGCGGCCGGTAAGTGTGTTACGGAACTCGTAGGCTCCTCAGCTTTTATAATAGTTGCCTTTACATACATACAATCACGCCTTTTTCGGCGTCCGGACACTCCCAGGTGACAGGCGGGGATACTGCCCACTATACTACCGAAAAATTGAGGTAGGCAGAGGCAATTCCATTCGCTACGAGCAAAATGGCTATCCGTAGCACACTTTCGCCCTAGTCAGTAACTAGACGTGTCGGGTGGCGAACCACAACGCCATCATTATCATCGGCCCGGTATTCCGCGCGGGCAAAACTAATCACACGTGACTCGACTGATAATAGTTTTGATAGTTGGCGTGATTCCACCACCGCATATATCTACGAATAATTATTTCTAAATGTATCACTCGAGAATTTGACAAATTTAATGGACAAACTAAAATTCCACCATAGGACATGTGAGGGCGAGTAAAAGCTTGTTGCCATATTTACCAATTTAAGAATATTCTGGAACTGAACACCCATGTTATAGAAAAATATTACAATGTTTATACTATCCTCATTAGTATTACATTATGAAATTGTAAAATCAAAGATATAGTGTAAATCTTCCTGATGTATGTAGTTACAAAAAGTGGATATATAAAAATATTGTATATAAGTATTAAAAAAAAACATAAAATAGCGTTCATCGGAAGATTGTTTTTCGATCTCGCCTCGCAAGTACCAGCTGCTTATGATTATTGTTTCTATACGAGACACATAAATAAAACATTGTCCGGACTTAATGGCGGTACTTTCACACTGAAGCACCACACGATCCTAGTAAAACCTGGAATACATTTCAGTCACCATAATATTCAATACACCTGAAATACTCCACTAACATCTGATTGGTATTGTGTGGTGTCACATAAGGGCCACGACAATTTGGAACTTTTATTGGAGAAATATCAATTCATTTATATTTTATTTAAATAGACCCGGAGGTACAATATAAATGAGTTAACATATTCACATCCTCCAAAGTAATGATATTTAGTATCTCCTTGTATACAAGTGCATAAAATTTATGTAAAAGGATTACTTACTACATCATAAAGATATTTTTTTCAACAGTAATATCTTTATCACTATCACAGTCACTCTCTCTAATATCAATACCATTAGCGGCTGCCGTTTGGCCTTTGAATCTCTTGTTGATTGGCCGAGTTTTTACTCCAATAGGTGGTGCACCGGGTAATATTGGCCTTTTAAGTTTACTAAATTTTTTTAGTTCAACATAGGGCAATGGAACTTCATTAGACAGCAACATTGGCCAAAGAAATAATGTTTGAGCCCGTTCCACCAGATTATTAAAATATTCCTTTAACACACAATTCCTTTTTATCATTAATTGTACATTAGGGACATCTTTCCCCATGCTATTGACAAATCCCATTAAAACTTTACAACCTGTTATAGTAGCATAGTTTGGAGGTAGTGCAAGTCTTCTCATAGATAACATAGAAGTACCCCACACATTAGGGACGCCATCCAATTTGGTTGGTTTTGTATCATCAGATTTCCCTTTCTTAGAATAGGATTTAAAATTTACTCTACACAATTCTTGTTCATACTCTCCCAAATTTGGGTACAGTTTACTGTATTCACTTTTAACGTATTTCTCTTTGATTAGTCTTGATTCTAAGAAAATTAAACATTTACTCAAATTTGTCATGACAACATTTGAAGGTAATATATTATTATCTTTACATGAAGTACTCCCATCAGTGTGATTTGTATTTTTACCGCATGCTTCTTCTCGAAGCCTTTCATTGATTAAGGTAGTAATAATTGCATCCTCAATATCGGATTCACTAGAATGCCCAGTAATTTTTTTCTTACAGGTTTTGGTATCAATCTCAGATTTCAGTGTATTCTTTAAATTTTCTACAGCTTTATTTAGATCCTCACTAGCTTTTCCATGATTTAATCGTCGTGCTCCACGTCTTGGAGCATTTTCAATATCTACATTGGGATGCTTTTTCATCCATCTTGTCAGTGTGATGTATCGAGATCTTATATTCATTCTGTTTTTCCCAGGAAAATGTTTAGTAGCACTAGAAAAATTCATATCACAATCTTGATTGCTCATGATTTGTAGAAGTTTCCTGTCATCATCTACTGACCAAACTGTTGATATTCTCATGTGACTAAGAACTTGATACCTAGCACGGATTTGACTCATCGACCTGCCTGGCAGAAAGTCGGTAATCTTTTTAAAGTCTAGCCCAAATCGGTTCACACAATTCAATATCACAGAATCTTCTTCTGGGAGGAACCTACCTTTCCTATGTTCGATGAGTCTTGTATATTTATTATAAATTTGAATTTTGCTTCTGTTTTCCATGGCTGCTGCTATTTTACCCCATGGAATATAATTATCCTGCCTGAAATAGTCAATCAATCTTTTAAGATATGTCACCTCTTCAACTGTCCATTTCTGTCCTGTGTTAACACTGGCCATATTTGTTCGATAATAAACGAAGCACTGATATCCTGTCCGCCCAGTGTTCAACTCCTTGGCAATTGCATCCCAATCCTGTTGTTTATGATCATGTGCAATGGACTGTAGTGCTGAATGCTCATTTTTAGTCCAACTATCTTTATGGATTGCAGGATGAAAAAATAATTTCCAAAGTGCTTGATATTCTTGTGCAGTATGCCTCCGGTTTAATTGATTCGCTAATGTATCCCAATCATATTCTTCATTTAAAGGAAGAGCCAACTGAGTGAGAGGTTTTGTACTTAAACTACATATTTCTGCCTCAAGAGCAGCAATTTTTGCTTTAGCACCCTTGAGTTCCTTGCATTTATTCCTTCGTTTCAGGTCTGCTATCTTTGAACGTAGTTCAGCTTTTCTAATGTCCTGTGACATTTTGTGTATTTCTGTTATGAACTGGCTCTTATCTCTGACTGTCCACCCCGGCACTGCCACAATTTGTGAGAAGTCGTACATCTGAGACTTGGCCATTATAGTATCGTCATTATCTGGAGCGGGGAAATTTGATTTATCTCTAAAGTACGGTTTACCACACAGGATGTAGCGGAACATGTCTTGTTTCTCAACGACAAGAAATGCACTTTGAATTTCTGTAAGTTTGTTTCGGCAATCCCGCAATCGATCGCTTAGTATTTTCTCCAACCGATTCAATTTTTCATCGTACAATCTATTATGTGCCACGGCCTTGTCTATTTTGGAAATGGGACTTGGAACTGTGGAAATGCTTTTATATGTACTGGCTGTAGATTGTGTGTTTCGAAGAGTTTTTTCAGGTGTTGCATCTGCCGCCCAGTTTGCCCAATTTATAGTCCTACAGTCATTATATATTTGGTCAGTGTCAGAATCAGAATCCGAATCCATGATGCTCAAAAAGCAATATAATTTGACTTAAATATACAAAGAATTATGTACCTGACCCTATAAAATCAATTACACTTTTTATACCTACTTCGACTTATTTATTTTGGAACACTAAATTACAGACAACGAATCTTTGGATTTCATTTTTTTTTCTAGTTTGCTCGTTGTGGCAAGCTAAGTCGAACTCATATTGCCTCGTTTTATGTACATTATAGTTTATTCTTCATTTCGGTGTTTTTTTTTTTGCTAAAGCAATAAAGTTCAAGTGTATCATTCATATCATTTTACGATTACCACATCGATTAAGATATCTGAGAACATAAAAATATAAAAATGAGAACATAAAAAAAAATCATTTGATTTTTATTCATTATACCATTTAAAGAAACTAATCGAATCTCATAAAACATAATTTTAAATTTGATGAAAAAAACATCAAAAAGTTTTATTTGTTTATTTTAAGGTTTAAACTTGAAAATATAAATGGATTTGGTATTTAGTGAGCACTATTAAAAATTCTTGCAATAAATTTATTTAGTAATACATGTAGATTAATTCTAACAGATAAACATATTTATTACATTAGGTGGTTTGTAAATAAAATAATCTATTTTAAACAGGTACGCTATATCGCGTTTCATATACCATGCCGCGGATATATAAGCTAGATCCTCGTAAGAGAAAGAAGGTATTCCAGAGAAGAGAAGGTATTCCTCGTAAGAAGG
>WUAW01015415.1:5855-17337 GCA_017165845.1 Thaumetopoea pityocampa | reverse complement strand
GAATCCTAATTTGGGACTAGATCAATGTGTGTGAAAAAGTGTCCTAGAATATATTATTATTATTATATTATATTATTAATTATGATATATGAGTGATTCTGGCTTTTGTCAGAGAGGGAATTTTAATTCTTATTCTTTCTGTATTGAAAAAAATCATAGATCCTGAGAGTTATATTAAATAAAAGTTTGAAAAATCCAAAAGTGCACGACTCACAATGCTTATTTAATTTCAATTCACTTGAGCAGTTGCTTTGGAACTATCATATATAATAATTGAATGAGTTACAAAACACGAGGTTCACACGCACTCTATTTGCACCATTCACTATATTCATTATAATTATTACAAATTTTTAGATCTTTCTTTACAAATTATCACTTCATATAAATATTGTGTAGTTGACACACAAAATGGAGGCTTCCGTCAATATAATTGTTGCGTTACCACACCACAGCTGACACGCGCGGAAGGAAATAATCGATGTATATAATAGTATTTACTTAGTTTTTTATTAATAATAATTAAACGATACAAAATTAAATAGTCATTTCAATACAGTTCTTCACTCTGACAAGATGGATCTTTAAAAAAATGACTTAATAATCTAGCTTTTCTCAAGTTATCGTGTTATATATGTATATGTTTACGAGTATATTCTATGACTATGTTACAGCACCATTATTCTACTTCGCCACATTGTCGAGTTTCTTCTGGATGAATCTTATATCATACGATATATGGAACAGTATTTGTAGGTAAGCATCATTACATTTTTTTCATCTTATCATTTTTAATTTTGTAGCCGGTGCTGATCAAATTCTACTAAATTTTAAATTTATTTGGCGTTTATACTTTGATCGATAACGACACTAACGACCCGATATCGGCAGCTAAGTATAGGTCGGTAGGTGATGCCTCGATATGGTTGTCCGATGGACTTACGATTAAGGATCTCAAAGACCGAGCAAAGTGGAAGAAATTTAGTAGGAATGCGGACCCTGGCAATGAAAGCCGGGATTAATAACGCCAAGAAGAAGAAGAAAAAGAAGATTGGCAACTGAGTATAATAACATTTGTAATTAAATGTTTTTGAATTGTAAAATTGAGGTTACCGATATCAGCGTCGACAATAATATCAGTGCCGACAGAACAACCGTTAATGACACCAGTACGGAGAGAAGATTATGCAAGATTGTGCATTACTATTTGACTGCGCTATTTAAAAACATATAGGCTTAATAATATATATACACATTAGTTATAGGCCCTTTTGGTAATTTAATATACTTATTGTGATAGTTGCCATTGAATGAAATCTATCATTTTTTTAAATTTTTTTTCAAATGGAACGGAAAATTTACAGCAATAAATGAGTTATAGATACCAAAAGGGGTACCTCACATTTAGCGGGTAGCTCAGTGGAAATTGAGCTCGGGAAAGGAACAAGAAGTGAAATAGTGAGACGGTGAAGAGAAATCGTAGTGATTGGAGTGCCACGAATAAGGCGCCATCATCATCATCCTCAGTCCATATCGTCCCCACCAGACACGGACCTCCCCAGATCAGGAGGGGGATTAGGCCGTAGTCTACCGCGCTGGCCTAGTGCGGGTTGGTAGACTTCACACACCCATGCGAGCATGCAGGTTTCTTCGCGATGTTTTCCTTCTCCGTTAAGTACATTGGTGTCTACAATGGAGACCGTACATGGATTACAAATAATAACTCAGTGGTACGGGACCGGGATCGAACCCACGATCACGACCACGACGAATAAGGCGTAATTCTCGGTAAATGTTGTTTAATTGTGCTGATTCTGTTGTAACAGAATTTAACTAAATTTAGTCCCAACCTATCTTTTTCTAATGTCAAACGCCAAAACGAGATAGCAAGCATTTATAGTGAGTACCAACTTACATTTCTGTTAAACGGTTCAAAAAAATGTTACGTTTTACGTATCTTTAGTCCGTATGTTCCGATATCGCATCTAAACCTTTTAATTTTGACATGTGTAAATGAAACTAACAGCACCAAAATTGTAGCTATCTTGTTTTGGGGTTTGACATTAGAAAAAGATAGAGAGGGACTAAGTTCTGTTAGAACAGAATCAGCATCAATATCTATCTCCGTATCCATTCTACGTAATTATATTTACAAGTACATTTAATTTGCTATACACAGATCATTGTCGTATCGGACAATGTAAAAGAGCCCATTGCCATGTATTTTTTTACAGGCGCAGAAAATTGTCGACTTCGTTCATATGGTACTGCTTATACGCATACGGACTAGCCGGTTTTCTGACTGGGGCAGCAAGTTACGTGGACAGGGCTAATGTGGGACCAAATTTCGTGAAACCGTTCTTCAACCAGTGTTTTGCACAAGGTGCGTATGAAAATTGTATTTTAATCACTAGCTTTTGCCCGCGGCTCCACCTGCGCGAATGTTTTTCAAATATTCATAGATTTATATAAAAAGCCCAAGAACCATTTTTATTTGAGCTCTCATACCTTAAACGGCGGCTACTAAAACACGGATTAAGCTGTTTCTACAATTTTAATACACCAATTTTGATGAAACATGCCGCAGTATTGAAGTTGGAATTTAAGACTATAATAATTTGACCAAAATCTACCCTCCGGTTTTTGCATGATACTCGAACAAACAAACAAACATCGACCGATACGGTTGCAGAAGCCCTTAATTAGTCGATCTGTGTAGTTTTTTTAATATCTTTGATTTACAAAATTTGACATTTAACAATTTTATAATAGTATAGATAGACTACTTACATTATAATTGTTACTTTCTGTCTTTCTATCTTTCTTTTACTAGTGTAGCGCCGTAAAACGTGTTATCTTTTATTGTTTATTTACCTTTTATAGTCTTCTGTGAGTACCACGAGAAGTAGATGAGGATACAAAAAGGGAATTTTCTATCAGTAACAGACCAGAAGATTGATGTATAAATTAATTTGCCACCATCTGTTGAAGCGTGTGGTTTTTTAATTACTCAGTGACATTTTTGTGTATGCAGCCGTAAGTTTATCTAATGCAATAAAATAAAAATAATAAAAAGTAAAATCCTGTGAACAATATAGAAAAAGAACAATAGTTACTCTTAATATAGTAATTTAGCCCGCTGTTTCATAATTTCAGGTTTTATTCCACTAATAGGATAAAGCTAAAATACGCAATATTAAATGAACTATACCAAAATGTGCGTCGTGTGTAAGTTTTTTATGCGGCCTTGTGATTCAGTTGATTCCAAGTGAGGTAAAAATGTTTAAAAAATATACTGGAGTGAGGGTCTTAGAACAGAGGTACCATCGGTACAGAATTTATCTTCATATATCATCGGTGGTCGCGTAGTGCGGTTTCAGAGGAATTTCCCCCTGCGAATGCTCCGATTGTGTGTGGAATGAACTCCCTGTTGAGATTTTCCCAAGAGACCACAGTATGGGGTTCTTAAAGAGGGAAGGAACTAGATTTCTAAAGAGTCGGCAACGCACATGTTTTTTTTTTAAATTGTAATAAGCTAGCACTTGACTACAATCCCACCTGATGGTAAGTGGCGATGTAGCCTTAGATAGTAGAGCGCACTAGCCCTAGTAGAAACCTGTTCACACTTTTCTTGAAATCGTCCACATTGTAATCGGAGGGAAACACTGACGCCGGCAGACTATTCCAGTCCTTGGCCGTACGCATTAAGAACAAAGAAGCAAAACGTTTAGTACGGATGGTCGGAACATCAACCAGGTAGGGATGATAACCCGTTGTACGTCTAGTCGTACGATGATGATGTTTATTTTTATGTCTGTTGTACTTTATACCCTCACAAGGACTACCGCATCTTTCAAATATTAAAGGTTCGCTGGTAGAAAACTCAATTGTGGGTTAAGCTCGCCTTTGTACATTTATTTTTAATAACCATATTTTTTGTGATTTGTACAATAAAGAATAAAGAATAAAGAATGATGGAAGGGAGCTGGAGGAACTATATCGTGTAATTCTTGCGCACACTCTCCAAAATGAATCCTATAGAATACCGATATGTGATACTTCGGATGTTGTAGGCGTCCATAGACTGCGGTAGGCTGTTTGCAAACATGCTATAAAAAACTATAAGGAATATAATTGCGTTTTGGAGTTAGGCCTTTTATATGGAGTTTTGGGTAGAAACAATGACGAGACGAGAGCTCAATGTCTTAAAACGAGTAATGGAGCTGAATCTTTGAAAATTCGTTTTTTATTCAGTTGTATCGTAACGTGGGATTTAAAAGTCAAAGCTGAGATTAATAAAAACACCTGAAAAAAAAAACAATTTAAAGCTATTCCAGCTAAATAAGTTGCTTCATAGTTTAAAAAAAACTCATAATATTGTAGATATTATTGAAATATATTGTCATTATTTTTGACACCTAAAACTAATTGATTTGTATGCTGCCACTCAAGCAAAACGTAGATCACAAGACTTTTTTTAAAAAACATTTTATTTAGTTTCATCTGTCCCAGTCTCTGTCTATAATTTCATTGAACTTTGCAATTTAAAACTTCTCACTTTTCGGTTCTTCACTTCTCGGTTTTGGACTGAGCTGAGATTTTGTGTGCATATGTAAATTGGATGACAACGAAATATTTTTATAACATGGAGCTGATCTGATAACGAAACCGGAAGGCGGCCTTGAGAATTCTGTAAAAAAATACGCGACACCATCGTCGAGTTGAGGCTTGTTTGTTTTGATAAGAACTCTGGTCCTAGGGTCTGACGATTAAGTTGTTCTACTATTATATATAAAATAAATAAACGAGAAAGAAAGATATTTTTGAAAACAAGCTTTTATTAGTTCTTAAAATGTTAAAAATAAAACGAAATAAAAGAAGTATTTAAGAATAAGCTATTATTAGTTGTTAATAAAAAAAAACGTGTCACATTTTAACAGCAAGAGAAAAAAAGAGGATGTCACACGCTTTTCTTATTAACAACTAATAATTTATTTTTAAAAGCTATATCTATTTTCTGTAAATAAAATTATTATGGCTTAATCGGACGTTTAGGTTAATTTTGTATAAAATTATCAATTAATCCATTTATTTCAGAGAATGAAGCTGCAATATATTTGTTGACGCCTATAGGAATCATTCTCTCTATTAATACAGTATTATTTTTGCTTACATCTTATAAATTTTCAACAATACACAGAGAGCAACAACAATCCAAGAAGCAGTCCACCGCAACAATCTGGTAAATTTAGTTTATGTTAATATTTAGTTCTTATTTGGTGTATTTTCTGGCGTTGAAGCACCATGAATTATATCAAAAACGTTCACACACATTTATATCAACGAGTTTATTACTTCATAGTGATAAACTTTTCTACTTTCGCGGAGTAATACATTCGGAAGAAGTGTCATTGTACAGCCTGTTCCTATTTCGTCTGTGCTGTGTAATGGGCGCCATGTTGGCAGCTCTAAATGTAGTTTCTTAATGATTTTGACAAGTGAATTTCCCGCTTTTTCACTAGCATAGTAAATATAATGTGCTAGTGATGTGACTTCATTAGTAGATTGAGACGAATTATCCGGAAGAGCCGATTAACTCTAAGATAAAAATGCAATAGTATTGTTTTATCGATATTTATTTAACTTATGAATTTAAAAAAAGAATACAAACAAATTAATAGGGGAGTTCGTTTTTATACAGAGGTGTATTGGTTTTGGAAGAATGTAAGCTACTCTAATCCGTCTACCGAAGCGAACGTCTTGAATTTTCAAAAGAGGAGTTTCCAGCTATTGTGCACACTATCGCAGCCTAGTGTACAGAATCAAAGGCATTCGTGGTCCGGTCCCAGTATCCAAATACATATCTGCAACAAGCACTCTGAGATAGATAATCTTTTCTAATATTGTTTTATCAATATTTGTTTTTGATAATTATTCATTTATTCTTTTTTTCGTTACCAGATTAAACATCAATTAAAATTCTTTATTGCGAACATAAGTGATTCATGGTACTTACAATATGAATACACTGTGATAATTATAATCATCATCAATCTATCTATTCTTCTACTATAGGGCATGGGTCTCCTCATATTCCCCATAACGACTCATGCCGAGAACGTGCGAGAAATAAAAACTCAACTAAATTAAAATGAGTCGCATCTGTTTTTGTTACAGGTTCGATATATTGATGCTAATTCTGGTGTAACAGAACACCAGAATACATAATTAAATTTAGTCTCTCCCTATCTTCTTCTAATGTCAAACGCCGAAACGAGATAGCAAACATTTATAGCGAGTACCAACCTACATTTCTGTTAAATGGTTCAAACATATGTTGCGTTTTTACGTAACTTTAGTCCGTATGTTCTGAGATTGCGTCTAAATCTTTTAATTTTGACGTGTCTAAATGAAACTGACAGCACCAAAATTGTAGCTATCTCGTTTTGGCGTTTGACATTAGAAGAAAATAGGGAGAGACTAAACCTAAAAACTAAACTCTGTTACCGCAGAATTACCACTATTGTCTCTAGTTAACTAAATTATACGTTCTCGTCTATTCTCAGCGTGAATTTAGTTAGGGTTTCAGAATAAGAAGGATTAGGCTATAGTCCAACACATTAAATATTTTTTGATAGTTACGTAAGATTATATAGATAGAATGGAAGGTGGGCATATTGCAATCTACCCAGCATTTTAGTATATATAATTATCTTCTGAGTGTTACTACGAATTTCCGATGTATTAGAAATACAAGACTCCTATTTTAATAAAAACAGTTACGCGATGTAAATTTTGATTCTATCGATAGGCGTAATTAACCTCTCAGTTCACTTAATAGACATACATCGAGTGCAAACAACTTGTGTGCATACTTTAATAAACCTTAGAAAACACTTTGCCCCAGAAAAGTTAAGCCCTAGCAGTTTAATTTGATTCTGGCCCTGTTACGTTTAATTGCTTTTTTTTTCTTTACAGGTCTATGGAAATTTATTTAAGGTTGTCACTTTATATGGGTATCAACTGGATTCTCGAGTTTGTGGACGTCATATTCGACATACCCACATGGGCGTCCTTGTTGGTGAACTTTTACAACATGCACATTGGAGTTATATTCTTCATCATATTCGTATTTAGAAGATATATTTACAATGGCCGTAGAAGGTTAGTTTTTTAAGTTTTCCCTTTTAAAGAGAACGCAGAGGATTAAAGCCCATAGACCTTTGTCTGACGTTAAAGGACGGCCATTTAAAGAGGCCGCATTTGACATCTGTCACTTTATTGTGTTTATCAAAGTTTATTTTAATTATAGTCAAAGTAAATCGTAAAAATATCTTTATTTTTCATTATTTAAATAAATATATACTTAGTATAATAGGAAAACAAATTGCAAAATTGTGCCGTTCTAACTTGAAAAAATTACCAATAACAAAATATTGTACGGCCGGCGTTGGGAGGTTATGTTGATAAAGTGTCAAATGTGGCCAATAAAATGGCCTTACTTTCTATTCTATACTATTATAAAATTGTTAAACGTCAAATTTTTAAAAATGAAAGATATTTAAAAAAGAAACTACTCAGATCGAAAAAATTAAGAATTTCTGAAACCGAATCCGTCGATGTTTGTTTGTTCGGACTTCACCCAAAAACAAGCGGGTAATTTTAATTAAACTGTTACAGTCTTAAAGGTACTATTCCGACTTAATTAATGCGCCAGGTTTCATCAAAATCGGTTCAGTAAAATTGAAGATACAGCTTGATCTCTGTTTTAGTAGCCGCCGCTCAGGCACAAGAGGTCAAGTAAAAGTGGTTCTTAGGTTTTTTATATAAATCTGTAATTGTGTCGGGGTTTCCCATGTGGCAGAAAACGGACATTCACGCGGGCGGAGCCGCGGGCAAAAGCTAGTAGTTATATAATTGTCTCAAGTTAATTAAATGCTGGTGTATCACATTTAATTGCTTCTTGTGAGTTTTCACGTAAATCCCATGATTACCACGTTGAATTGGCGATAGTTCCTGCAGAGATATTGCTTTGGAAAGATTCGGTAACTAATTTATATGTAAATTAGTTACCGAATCTTTCCAAAGCAATATCTCTGCAGGAACTATTAGTGTTATATATTAGTTTATAGTGATGTTTGGTATGCCAAACATAAACTAATATAAAACACTAAAATAAGATTTGAAGCGATGCTTCACTCGGGCTTTCGACAAAACTTCCATAAACTTTATGGTTATAATTTTTTTTAATAAAAAGCGGAAAGCAGTTAATCTGTGGCCATCACCCATGTAAAAGTAGTCGCCGATGGGTTCTTGATCTTTTTAGACTTTTTCTTGTAATTTGCCATGAATGGAACATGACAGGAACTCGATCTCCAATTTGACTATACTTATTAGAAATTAGCGAGAATTCGCTATGAAATTAGGCGGCTGGCATGAAATAAATATTTTAAAAACCATAAACGAATAATATACTCTAAGACAGGGGTCGGCAACCTTTGACCTGCGGGTCACCGAGTGACTCATTTGATAATTTCCAATGACACGCTTTTGTTCTGAAAATAAAAATAAAATAATTGTAATAAAACTTTTTATAGTCACAAATCCTTATATTTATTTATAATTGATTTAGAGAACTTGGAGTAGTAAATAAAAGTTTAACTTAGGCACAGGTCTAGCACAAAATATATCTGCAAATAAATAAATATAAATCTTTATTTAATTTAATATAAATTAATTAATATAAACCTTTATTTGTTTTTTCATCGCGAATATAGCAGCTATATACATACATACTATCACGCCTTTTCCCTGACTCTTCGGCGGGTAATCGAACCCCGTTCTCCTGCGTGACGGGGAGATATACACTATAGATATACATATATATATACACTATAGATATACATATAGATATGCACTATAGATATACATATACATATAGATATACACTGTAGATATACACTATACTACCGAAGAGTTTGGGTAGGCGGAGACAATTTCTTTCCATTTGTTACGAGCAAACTGGCTATCTGTAGCCCACTTGTCACCCCACAAGAAACGAGACGTGTCGGGTGGCGAATATGACCTGTGTATATGAGCTTTAAACTTAAATAAAAGTATGTTGTATATATTATACTAATTTCATTATCGTGTACGATTTTAAATAAATATACACATTACAATTGTGAGGATCACTGGGTCTCGTTGGATGCAGGTGGCTATGGACCGGTTGGGCTGGAATTCGATTGGAGAGGCCTATAGAGGTTCAGCAGTGGACAGCTATGGGCTGAAATGATGATGATGATTACAATTGCACCACCATATTTCGCTCCAAGCCCTACACCAAAGGTTGTCTGGAAGAGATCGCCCATTGCAATAAGACCGCCCACTGTACGCTTTCTATTTCTTGTTTGTTTGTCTGTTCTGTTCTATGCTGTGTAGTGTCAGCGTAATAATAGCGTCACTCCATTGCTTGTGGTTGGTGCTGTGGGTAGCTATGTACCAGGAGAACGGGTAGAAACGTTATCCTGTTATTCAATCAAATTGACTCCGAACTCCATGACATCTGCCAAACGTGTACATTATGGCAGTCATCTTTTTAAAAGAGGAGACCCATGTCCAGTGGTGGGTTGCCAGGAACTGATGATGACTCTATTCTATAGTAAATGAGCCGGCACTCCACCCGATGACAGGAGATTCTAGGCGTGCTGTCACACCTGTTTCTATTCTTAAGTGTTTCTATCTTTGAGTACTGAACTGTTTGTCATCTATTGGCAATGGTTGTGAGGTACTTGTGGCGTACCTTACCATCTGACATGAACACTAGCGAAATAATCATAAATAAATTTAATATTTCTCTTCATTCCATGATTGTCCAGTCATTTTTTATTTATCTGATACAACCACCATAAACTCCACAGTTTCTGCAATGTAAGGCGCACTGCTTAAAGTGCTTTCCTAAATATTAATAATAAATACACACATACATACACTCACGCCGATATCACATAAGGATAGGCAGAGACCATAGTATATACAGTCACGCCTCTTCCCCATTGGGGTAGGCAGAAATCACTTTTTACCACCTGCTACGATCGTTTAATGTAGCACAGTGGCTATCCGCAGCCTACATTTCGCCACCTTATTGCTATTTAATAAAAGCAACATTTTTTTTATAGGTCAGAAAATAATGCCAACGGAGAAGAAACAGCGAAGATACAAAAGAAAACTGCCGATGAGGATTTCGATAAATCATATAATGATATAGATTTCCATTCTGAAGTCTGTCTTATAGAAAAAGAAAAAGTGCCCTGTTAGTGTTATACAGAGGTCCGTTCTCGTGAGAAAGAAATAGAAAATACGTTGTCGTACATTTGGCGAAGTAAACATAAAATTTTGAAAAATATTATGTAACTAGGTTAGATATTAAAATCGTTTAGATCCTAAAAAATAAGTCGTAGAGATTTGATAGTGCGATTAGTTTATATTATAATGCAATATACATTGTACCTTTTTCATTTTTTCAGTTATTGCTTAAGTATATTTTTAATTTTTCTTTCCATTTCAAGGTATTATTACAGATTTCTTGTCCTTATTAAAAAAAAAAAACAAAAAATATTTACATTATACATACATACACTCATGCCTTTTTCCCTGGCTCTTCGGCGGGGAATAGAACCTCGGTCTCCCGCGTAACAGGCGGGTATACTGACCACTATATGTACTACCGCAGAATTGGGGTAGGCAGAGACCACTTCTTTCCACTTGCTACAAGCAAAGTGGCTATCAGTAGCCCACTTTTCACCCCTGCGGGAAACGAGACGTGTCGGGTGGCGAACCACGACGCTGTCATTTTTAAGATCATTATATTGCGTCAGTGTATGTATGTGTGTATTTATTCTTAATATATCAGATTTACATTATATTTTTTGAATATTGTCTTCACATTGGCCGAGTCGTATTATTTTTAATGGAGTAAATATTTTATTTCGTTATGAACGGATCACAAAAATGAGCAAAATATACCACACGCATGTCTGCTTGTATACCTAGTACAAAAGAAAATTTGCTTTGATAATTTAATTTTTCAATTTTTCCATAAATCGAAAAAATTATTTCACAAAGAAATTATTCATAAAGTCGCCGTCGTGACTCATACCAGAGTCAGTTAGCCGCAATAGAAAACGAATATTTTTTTACAGATAAATCGGGATCAGTGTATCTTTGATTATATTTCTAACAAAGCCGACACAGAAAAGCATTTTTAGCACATTTTGACTTACATAACAGCACATCAAATAATGAGCGAGAACGTGTAAAGAAACATTCAAACTGAAAAAATATAAGTTGCTCACTATAAATGGTGTACCTATCAATTAAATTATTAACCTTTTTTTATAAGAAAAAAAAAACAACATTTGGCTTCTTTTCATTCGACATTTAAATAAAGAAGGAATCCCAAAGATGCCTGTATCAAATGTAT
>WUAW01015407.1:9865-23251 GCA_017165845.1 Thaumetopoea pityocampa | reverse complement strand
CAATGGGAAAGAGGCGTGACTGTATGTATGTATGTAGTATGTACTGTGGTTTCTGCCTACCCTTATGGGATTTCGCGTGAGTGTATGTATGTATGTATAAATATACGGTAATATATTTATTTGAAATAAATATACGGCAATTTTCTCCACGTATTATTTTATTCACTTTCTTAGTGTAAACTCGAAAGATACCGTGCGAAGGTAGACCACTCAAACACTGTTTATATTATATAACGACAATTACATAATAACAATAAGCCACGTCATGATGAATCAAATAAACGTACTCCTTCCTCTTCGAAGATTCTCGAAAGCGTGCGAAAGTTGGCGATTACATAATAGGTTGTGAATAGGGCTTGCATACAAAGCAGACATTAGTGACATGGCATGTCAAACGCATGTGGTAACTAGAACAGGTTGTGTATAAAGGACGTCGGCAATGATATTTATGAAGTAATAACCTGTTTGTTCACAACAAAGTAGACCACAGGCTGACCGATAAGAATCGTACATACACGTTAAATGATGCGACACATTGAAATTTAAATGTTTTCAATCATAATAGCGATATACCGCTAGCGATTTAGAAACAAACTGTTCAACATAATCTATGACTGTTGTATTTATATCTTTGACTATTGTATTTTTATTGTATCTATGACTATTGTAAAGAATTTTAGCAAGTCCTTAAACAAACATCACATTCGAGTCTCCAGACAAGCTCATGCTTTTAATTCGTTCGTATTCAGAATACTGACCGCTCTTTAAAACAACAAGGCGGAACAATTTTCAATGTAATTTCCTGCTCATTGAAGTCTAAAATCGAGATTGTGGTCGAAGCGGTGGAACTTTTGAGGTTATCCAGCACGACGCTCTATAAATGTTTGGTCGCTTAGCAGAAGTCGTTGGGTAGGAAATAAAGTATAGCGTGAATCATAATGTGCGTTGTTGCGGTTGAGTACTAGTTGCAGTGAATTCGATATCATAATATAACAACGGTCNCGTTCACAACAAAGTAGACCACAGGCTGACCGATAAGAATCGTACATACACGTTAAATGATGCGACACATTGAAATTTAAATGTTTTTAATCATAATAGCGATATACCGCTAGCGATTTAGAAACAAACTGTTCAACATAATCTATTACTGTTGTATTTATATCTTTGACTATTGTATTTTTATTGTATCTATGACTATTGTAAAGAATTTCAGCAAGTCCTTAAACAAACATCACATTCGAGTCTCCAGACAAGCTCATGCTTTTAATTCGTTCGTATTCAGAATACTGACCGCTCTTTAAAACAACAAGGCGGAACAATTTTCAATGTAATTTCCTGCTCATTGAAGTCTAAAATCGAGATTGTGGTCGAAGCGGTGGAACTCTTGAGGTTATCCAACACGACGCTCTATAAATGTTTGGTCGCTTAGCAGAAGTCGTTGGGTAGGAAATAAAGTATAGCGCGAATCATAATGTGCGTTGTTGCGGTTGAGTACTAGTTGCAGTGAATTCGATATCATAATATAACAACGGTCTACGATAACGAAAATGGCGAATACTAAAAAACCCACATTAAAAAAAATTGATTTATAAATTTTCCAAATATGTATAAATCTATGTAAATATAGTATCAATTGTTAAAAAATAGTTAAAATCGTAATCGGTTTTTAGTTGTATAATTTTTTTTTTCATAAATATAACAAACTCGTTACGCACAGGCGGCGAGTTCGCTATATCGTACCGTGATAGATCGATTTTCGGATAGATATTCATCATTATCAACCTGAAAAAATTCACAGTCGGTTATAGGCCTCCCCACCCTCAATGAACAATTTTCGGGCTTCTGAATACAAAGTTTTACCAGCGACTTTTTTCTAGACTGCAGATCAAAAGCTAGTACTCTGCTCCTTCCAGCCCATTATCAATACTCCAGATTCTTCATAGTTATTCATTGATTATTGTTATATGGCTGACATTGCCACAACACTGGAACATTGCAATTGACAACGTTGCCAACGTCAACTTGGTGACCCTACGAACTATAGCAGTACCTATGGTAATTTTTCGTAATATGTAATTTTTATGAGTTTCTAAGATTAAAGAATGATTGCAATTAAAATAAGACATTTGCTTGTGTTTTATAGTTTAATTTACCAGCATATTTTTTTAGGTAGCTGTTTATAGTGGCTTATGTTATTTATAATGGTCATTATTATATTAAAATAATTATTTATATAACATGACAAAAGCTAACATTTACAAAATATCTATTTTCTTTCAAAGGCATTAAGTTACATCAAACATAGTAAATTAATAAAAAAACTAATCACGACATATCAAGAATTATAAAGCTTATAAACTTGATAATTGAGAGGTAGGTTTCAATAAGGCGTAGATGCCGATTACGAAAGTAAAAATATTTCATGTACTTATTTTCATGTACATATTATGTACGCGCTGTAGAAATTATAATTCTTTAGTGTAAAAAATATATGTATATAGATAATATTGTCAACTGACAGCTAACGGATATGAGTATATAGACAAAACTGACAGCTGACTGATTCGAATATACGCGTTGGCAGCTAACTTCATTATGTGAATATTTCGTTACATGATGTGCATGAATCATCAAAATTAACTCTTATTATTTTTTCCTAACGCGCCTAAAGAAGTATATTTTCAAAAACTACGCAAATACACCTCATAGAAGATGAAATTTTTGAAAATTTTTATACAAGTACATGGTTTTGGAGATTAAAGATATTAAAATTATAATACTTTTAAATTATTACATATATTTTTACATCATGTATAATCGTTTCAATATATCTTGTAAATGAAGTATAATAAAATCACGATCATAGTATCACTGAAAGGGTGTACAGAGAGGTTCGGAATGATTTATGATTACAAAACTTTCACGTTTCACTAAACCAACTAAACTGGTCATTGAGCTTGGAGTCATCAAGCTCGTCAACAAGTGTTGTGTGACAACAACACCTTACTTTATAAACGCGGCCAAGTTTAATGGTAAGATTATAATAGTCTCGCAAAAGCCCCTACCAACCTACCAGACGGTCCATGACCATGACCACTTTGCCGAAAGTGTACGATTAAGAAGAAGAAGAATAAATAAATACCCTTATGGACCCAAGTACGTCCACACAATAACAGGCGTCAGATGTATAATAATTCATACCTCGAGAGAAGGATTGATTTTTTTAATATGAATTGTTTTTGTAAAGTCCACCGCGACAACGAATATGAATACGTTGTCGGTGACGTCACCCACTATGGCCTCGGATATGTCGTCGACGCAGTTGAATGTAGCTGAACACTCACGCGTTGCTAGTTTTTGGACTTTAAAATATGCCTTTTTGGTCAACGACAATAAAAAAAACAACGCTACAATAACGCTGTAATAAATAATAATTATTTTGCATTAATTTATCAAACGAACATAAATGGTGTTGTAATAGTTAAATATCCCAGCCCCAAGACATCTACTATTGAATTTAGACTACCCTGCAACTCTAGGTCATCGAATGAACGGATGTGTGAACTGCCTACGCTATATTTTTTGGTCCGTGCTATCATAGCCACTGTCTCGAGAACATTTTTCACATTGATAATCGGTGCGTGCTATATGACCTTCTTTAACCTGTAGAAAATTCTACACGCACATCACTGTGCCGAGGGCACGGCACAACTGTTACAAAGGGTTTGTATCCATTAAAAGCTGCACGCGTCGTGTAGCCCGAGTAACTACTGAGATCGACTAATTCTGAAAAGGGCTTCTGAAACCGTCTTCTGAATTTTTTTATGTTTGTTTGTTCGTGCTTCACGCGAAAACCAGCGTGTAGATTATGGTCAAACCGTTAGTGTTAAAGGTACTATCACGACTTAAATACTGCGGCAAGTTTTATCAAAATCGGTCCAGTAGAATTGGAGATAAGGCTGATCCCTGTTTTAATAGCCTCCGTTAAGGTACGAGAGCTCAAGTAAAAGTGGTTTTCTGGCTTTTTATATAAATCTATGATTGTTTTGGGATTTTCCCTGTAGCGGAAAACTGACATTCACGTGGGCAGAGTCGCGGGCAAAAGCCAGTTTTATATAAATCTATGACTGTTTCGGGACTTTCTATATAACCGAAAAGCGATATTCACGCTAGGCAAAAGCTAGTTGTAGATGTACGCGGCTACAATGTACCGCGTGCACACCTCGAGTCCGCTGTCGACCAACGAATTTATACCAAGATATTTTAATTATAAATTTATCATGGGCAACGTCACTTATTGCACTGGTGCGAACCCAGTCCGGATGTAGATAGACTAGGTTCATCATCATCATCGTTATTATGATCACATCAGCTCACAGATTTCCTCTGTTGGACATAGGCCTCCTTTAATGATCGTCACACCACAAATGTTTATTTATTACTACTTATTAGCCGCATAACGCAACATAACCTGTACCATGACGGTTGTGACGATAAATTTAGAACCTACAAGTTGTTGTAGGTCCATGTTTTACGACCATCACAGTACGGGTTAAGTTGCGCTATGCGGGGTAATAAGTAGTGATAAATATTTGTGGTCTGGCGATCATTAAAGGAGGCCTATGTCCAACAAGCAACGTCTGTGGGCTGATGTGATCATGACGATGATGTTAATGATACATATAAGTGGAACAAAACCGACACTTGGGCACACCGCATTCGGTGTACATATAAACGGACACTTCAAATTTGTATGAGAAGCAGTTCGTACATACAATGTGATTAAGATATCAGAGATTTAGAGGTGCCGTGTTTAGCATTTAGTATGAGCATAATGAAAATTCATATAATAGCAACTGTGAGCCTTAGCCTGTAGTTATGGCGTCGAGACACGCATTCGGAGCTCGTTTTGAAACTGTTTAAATCTGGTAATTGATGTAGCTTTTCGTTTTATTGTTGAGTTTCGCTGGAAAAGCAACGTAATAGAAAGTGTACTTTGCTGTATTTTATGTATAGCCCGTGAATAGTGTTTACACAGTTGCGGCGGACTATAAAGAAATCATACAGTCCATTTTACACATTTTCAAGACATTTGGGATTTCTAATTACTCATACGTGTTACATCAACATTACGTATACGAGAACTCAACTGACTGAGCCTATTCGGAGTAATTACTTCGTATACAATTGCTAACTGTCAAGTTTCACTCTTATTTTATTATAATCGTTAAGCAGACATTAGAATAGTGTAAGAGAGTCTGAACTAATTATAGAAAGCGTAAAAATCCGTGTCATTGTAATAACTCGCCAATAAACTTAAAACGATTTTGTATAAAACAGAGATTAATCGCGGCAATGTCATCGTTACGTCATGATACGATTCGAAATTTTGTTTATCATAACTACCAATTTAAAATTTGATGTGAATATTTGCATCACCAAGAGTGTTGCATAATAAATATGTTTATGATTTCCCTGTATCGTTTATAAAATAAGCCTCGAGTTTTTATCTAATATTTGCAATTGAAATGTGGTGAAATTCTGTTAACATGGAGATAATTACGTAAAGGCATAATAAAATTTCAAGTTATGTATACGATATAGAAATAGAGGCTTATGACTATGTCTATTTTAAAGTCAATTTAAAGAAAATGTTTTCATATAATATTCTATGAATATTAATTTGATTGTTGAGAGTATCAAAACTGGAATCCGCCACCATAAAAACATTACATCTATATTACAAAAGCAACCTGGCGCGTCTTACATAAGTAGACATTATTCCAAAACAGATTCAGCGAAACTATTATTTTTCCAACAATGGAATTCACATTCGCATCGCGAAAGACAAAGATGAGGGAAAATGTTTAGATTATCTGATAACCTAAATTCGCTTAAGTATTTGTACAAAGGTTTTATGAAGACTAAATACCTACGTTTGTTGTGTGTATAAAAAACAAGTATTGAACATCCGTTATATAGGCAGGACGGCGGGATGCGGTTCAACGGAGCTGAACGGTACAAGCGAGGCATCGATGCTTGATTCCCATCCCGACCAGTAGGCCGGCAAACACTTCCAATGTATGTAGGTACTGTGCTACTATGAACCTAGACAGACACGCTTGCCAAAATATTACAAAATTATTCGCTTAGCGTCAACAAGTAGATTTAAGAACATGGAAAGTAAGCATAAATATATTAAAAACGGCAGTCAAACACTTATGGTAAAAATAAATGTTGCAAGTGTTATGATGTTAACGAATAAGCATTCTACCGAACACAACCGTTCAGTCGAAATGAGATACAAACTGTTTTAGTAGAAAGTTGGTACAATTACCTGAAAAGCAGAGATCCGTTTAGGCGGCAATAATTGCGGTGGTCTGTCAGCTAGGTTTTCCATGGAATGACGTGTGAGAAATCCTTGGTTTTGAAAAGCAGTGTTAGGTTTATGGGAGGTACGATTAAATTTCGTGGCAGGCGCGACGATGCGGTTGCCATTTTCGTCATCGTCTTCCCACTCGGTCACAACATCGGTTCGGACGTCTTCCAGCGATTTCGAACGACTGCAAGGACAGACGGTTGACGGAGACGGATTTGGATTTCTCAGCTGCCGAGGTCTCTCACGAGCTCCGTACAAATCCGCGTGGCCATTCGGCGTAGGCGCACCGGCCGAACGATAACTCGGAGATAAGAAATAATAGTCCCTAGACTTGTTACTGTATGCACTCATAGCAGAGAAATCCGAGTAAGTGGATCCCTTAGAGGAGGAAGTTTTAAAATTTTTTAAATCCACCGGGTCCGGTGGACGGAAATAAAAATTGGGCTGCGCCTGCCGTGAAAGCGGCGGCCACGGTCTGAACGGCGCGTCTACGTAATGTGCCGGTTTGGACTTCATGTCAGATCGCGATGGTGCATCCGAGCGCTGCGGAGTCGGTACCGTGCGGATGTACTCGAGGAAACTACGCTACTGTAGTCACGGGCCGCGAGCGGCGTGCGCTTGCCCACCACTGGCAGTGCGGCACCGGCGCCGCGCGTTAGACAGAGACGGGAACAGAGAGAAAGGCGCAGTGTTCCGCTCGATACGTACAACGCGAATAACAAGTGAAAGGGGTAGCCCCTGCGCGGCCAACGCGTAGATCTGCTCTCGAAGAGTACTCGCAGATATCTCTTCGTACACATAAATATAAAGTGCAAAACCTTATTTGGGATGTTTACACCCTTGTCAAAATATGTGTTACACTAATTTTAACACTGACACTGAACTGACTTTTAACACTGAATTGTCTTCTATAAAGGAAGAAAGTTGTGACCAATTACTAGATAAGAGTTTTATCAAAATTTATATAAGACCGTCCATGAAAGAAATGATACTCGTAGTTATCAGCTATTATATCAATATTCATCGATGTAATGATTAATGAACACAAAGATGCATTCTCAGTGTGGCTACATGCGATAGATGATGTTCCTATTATGTATTTCTTATTATTTAATAAAAAAAATATATATTTGTATTGTATTATAATAACACGTGAGTCTTGTAAAGATGTAAAAATATGCCAAGCTAAAGAAAACAAAGCAAACGTGGCCCATATTTTGTTGTATCTATTTCGGTATTGAAAAAACTAGCATAGATTTCCGTTATAGGCTCGTTTAGTTCGTGTAAAACTATATTTATTATGTTCTTTCTCTATTTTGCTTTAAAATAATAACAATATTTTTCTAATGTTTTCAGTATGTCTGAAGCATACAAGCTGTTAATTACATAATTATTTTAAAACTAAGTATTATAAAAATGAATGTTATAAACCAAAGTTTTGTTTCTTTTTACACATCGTTAAGAATCAGTGTTTTAGAAAAGATTAATTATACGTGTACACCGGCATCCATACTACAATACACTAAATAATACGGATAATCATATAGAAGCCCACACCAGTCTAGAAATAACGTTGGAAAATTCTAACATTTAATTAGTCACCTTATTGGTAACGTGGGAACTCAGGGTCGTGCCATATAAAGACCGTAATAATAAACAAGTTAAAATTAGAATTAACTCATCATAATCTTAATTTCAACCTACGCGAGAAAAACGAATAAATAATTAACGACACGCATAGTTACGTATTACAACCAAGAGGCCGATATAAACATGATAAATCATTCCTCTTATTATATAATATCAATGCCAGAAAGCATTTTAGTAGGAGTCCAGGGCATAATAACGACCGCGCTAGGAGCCGCAGACACCAGGGATAATTTGCACCAGGGTTATTAGGCAACGGAATTAACCCGTAATTAAAAGAATATCAAGTGACCTTCGATGCCAACCAAACGTAAATATAATACTAAAACACTCAATGAATGGGTATGGTTATCAGTAAAGTCCATCAATGGGCCAGGAGTTGGAATGTGGACAGCGAGCTGGAGATAATAATGAATATATTCTAAATATCAAAACTCCTTAAATGGAGAATTATAATAGACCAAAATATTTCGATCTATTTATTAAAATAAATAAACACTAGGCATGACACACACAAAAATAAATCGTCATCACTAGTGCTTCAATGGATGTTATTGTTCAATACGATGTCGCAATCCTAGAAAATATTAAATAATATATGGCTTGTCAGTTTTAATAAATCAATTAGAAAATTAAGCAGATTTTTAACAATAGAACAGATTTATTTAATCACAATAATTGGCTGAAATGTTGACATTTTCTTTGCTTTATATTGGTTTCTTGATTTTTTGTTGTACGAGTAAATCTACTCCACGAGACTCTAATAACTGTTCAAATGTTTTCTTGATTGCCTCTTTACAACTTATTAATTGGATATGAAACAATTTTTGACCTGCAAAAATATCCAAAATTTACAAAGGCGAAAATCTGTTGGGGCAAACTCAAGCCTAAATGGAGTGCGTAGCCGAGTATAATTATAAAATATAATAGTAATCTAAAAATCAATTTACCTCGACCGACTAACTCAAGAGCTTAAAAGCTTCTTCATAATATTGTTTAATTCCTGAAAGTAAATGCCTGCTGTAACAATAGTGTCAGATGTCAAGAAGCTAAAGTGTATAGCACTAAACTACCAGGCTGTTCTGGTCAATCTTCATTTCGGGCACTGTTTGGATATGGCACTTGGATGTGATAAACGTGATTGTCAATATCTACTTTTCATTTCAAGTAACAAATCTATGCAGGATTTCTTCGTTCTCAGTTCGATTAAGCGACATCGTGTAGGTTTCATTGAGAAGCACACATCTAGCGTAAATTCATTCATGATGCCCCATTTATCGAGATTCCTATTTAGCCGATTTGCTTTAAATTGCTTTGATACTAACATCAAAAGCCGGACGAAGCTCACTCATGGCTTAAAACGGTTCTCTGTCCACTACTACGTTCCATTCGTCATTCCATCAACTTTGGTTTTCGGGCAACTACGAGGTACATTGGCAATTTCAAACCTCATATAACGCTAGTAATTGGGGCAATAACGCTCTGGTAGCACCTCTGCAGTATTATGTATATATACTCGTACTTCCTTGATGCTGCGTGCCATTTGAAACCCCTTTTTTCTTCGTCAGAGCCCATATTATAACACGTATTTTCTTCGCATGCATTTTTGCAAATGTATTAACGTTGAGGCCAAACAAATCTCGAAAAAACACTTGATTAATTGAATTTCGTAAGGAAATAAAATTGCTCTTAAATAAAATATATTAAAAGTTCATGACACTTTAGCAATACTTCAGCTCAAAGTGACCAGTTCAACAAAAAAAAAGCAATTTCATATATATCTAACAGGTATTAGATAATGAAAGTAATAATAAAATTATACTAAATATCAACAGTATTGTAGAGAAATAATCTCGCATTTAGTGAAAGGCTTTTCAATTAGTGTAATTGAAAACTGATTTCTTTCTGATTCCCTGTGCGTAAAAATATAAATCTTATATTCTTCTACTTTATAATTTAAGAAACAAACGTTGTGAAGCTTTTTTCTTAATCTTATCAAAAAAATAAAAAACAAATTTGACATTAAGTTGAAAAAATCTAAGTAATTAGAAAAAATCGTAAAACAGAACTTGTGTAATGTTGTGTAAAGTGTGTGGATCTCAAGAGGAATGTGCGTAATGAGGTCGAGATGATACCAAGAACGGACATAGGTTATAAATCATCACCATTTTGTTGTTGTTTCACTGCAATACTGTTTATTGGTGGACGAAACCAAGTCAGGCAGACGCAGGTATCCGCCCCCGTTATTTAATCCATACATAAAATGCAGCCATGGTCATGCTTCATGTTTGTGGAAAGTGCCTAAATGAGTTTTTATTTGTGTATAGTGAATGAACCACTAGCCTAGTAAAAGAAAAAAAAAATAATTTTAAAAGTTACTTGTCGCTGTTTCGGTCAGAGCACATTTGATTTTTGAAACATTTGTTTAAGGATTATCTGTTAGACACTTTTTATACAATCTACTTAAAACCCTGCACAAATATCACTGTTATCATCATAGTACTAATAAAAATACGAAACTATATTTGTCCTTTTTTCGCGCAACAGTGGAACTACAGTCGTTCGTTTGTCGACTGTCAAAAATGAGTCTAATGTATTCAAGATTCATGCATGTACATATCTTTGTGCATTTCTTTATTCCAGTATAATTTTTAAACACCTGAACCGATTTGAAAGAGTGTGTTTCGTTAAATTTCATACATTATCCATGAAGTTATAGGTTAGGTTGAACAAAAAATAATTGTTACGGTTGAAATTGTGGTCGCGATTTTTATCAATTATATTGCATAAATATAGTCTTGAAAAAGACAAAATGTTACGAAAAAGACTCCCGCAAAGAAGGGGGGAAGGCTTGCAGGGACTCCAACTGCGGCTAAAAAACACAAACTTTTACTGAACACTGATATAGTATAATATTAGAGCAAGTCGACACAGAAGATATAGCTACGAGTGATATAGGTTACTTAGAATATACCCCCAAATAAAAAATTCACGAAGAGTATAACAATTAAATATCTACTCCACGGTAGTGGAATATCGGGTAAATCTAGTTAATATATAGATATGTTGTCAGCTCTGCCGCAGCGCTGATTCATATATGTACGTGCACGTGGTGAAATATCCCGCGTAGGCGTAACGTGTGCAAAACCTAGTATCAAGCCAGGTTGTCGAGGTTCAACACTCACCGAGTAAATATCAAAATCTTTAGGCGTAATATGATGCTTTCAAGTAAACAATGATAAGATTACCTAAGAACGGGGCAAATTTGTTAAAACAAATAATTCATATAAACCGCTAGCAGTATGTATACTAGAAATACTAGAAATCCAGATAGAATTGTTTTGCTCGGTGTCCCAAGGACAAATATGTATATGAAAAACTGATATGTAATATAATGTATATAATGCAGTTCCTAAGGACATCAAGGAACTACCAGCTAATAGGTTCGGTAAAACGCTCAGATTGGCTTAATATAAACAGTTTTTACAGCATGTCAGATTTTATCGGATTTTTTTTCATTGTGATTGTTAAATATTTGTATGTTAAATAATAAATACATGTATATTATTTTTAACAAAACCTTCTGTAACCATGTTTCATGCAAATAAATATTATTTCATTTCAACAAAGTCAAAACAATATCATCAGTATCATCCGAGATCTTCACGTCGCGGTCAATTGATATTTATTGACTGATTCACTGGTAACTCGTTACTGGTTAAATTGCGCATTTATAGTGGGATCGGGTTACCTTTAAATTGAAAATCATCAAGTGGCTTCACAATTAGCCATGTTAACCATAGATCGGCCATTATTGTACGAACACCCACGTGGTTCGCAATCATTGACACGAATACGCAAATACACACGAGATCTCTTTTGATGTGATCTTTGGTGAATTTGAATTATCTGCGAATGGCTGATTTGGACCATATATAGGTATAAGAAAAAAATAGACTCCGTACTAAACTACTAAACGCATAACTACCACTATCCGTACTAAATCCATATGACCGTAATCTATACTATTATAAAACTATTAAATGTGAAATATTCAAAAATCAAAGATATCTAAAAACAAACTACTCAGATCGTCTAAGTAAGGGCTTCTGAAACCAAATCCGTCGATTTTTGTTTGTTTATTTGTTCGAGCTTCACGCAAAAACTAGCTGGTAGATTTTGATTAAACTATTACAGTCTTATTATTATTCGCACTTAAATACCGCGGCATGTTTCATCAAAATCGGTCCAGTAGAATTGAAGATCTGTATCTTATAATTGTCTGTATCTTATAATTTTATTTGATTTCTGTTTTAGTAGCCGCCATTAAGGCTTGAGAGGTCAAGTAAAAGTGGTTCTATGGTTTTTTATATAAGTTTATGATTGTGTCTGAATTTCCCATGTCGTGAAAAACCGACATTCATGCGGGCGAAGCCACGGGCAAAAGCTAATAATAATAGCCTATAATCGCTCACCGTATCTGATTACAAAGAAAAAGCTTACTTTTATTTTGTGATTAAAAATTCATAGTCATTTTACCACTGAGATCCACCGGATAAGAAATTTCCTCTTAATATTAGCAGCATCCATATTTTAACATAGAAACGGTAATCACTTTAGATACAATATGAGTCCTCGCAAAATGCCCGGATAAAAAGACATTAATAAGGTTGTTTGGTAACGTGCAAATAGCCATAAAAGCTTTAAAAAGGCAGTTATTTCGAAATCAAAGACATTTTATTTGTATTGACAGGGCCCAAAATCTAAGTAGGGCTTTGATGTTAAAACAGGTGAAATAAATATGTACGAGCTGCTGCGTCGGGCTCTTCCAGTGTGGGCTTCTTCATTTATACGAAAAAGTAAAGTATTATTCAAATAGAAGTAGACACGGTTATAATTTTAAATTGGCACTTTAATGTTTTCCATGACAAGATATAACCCTGAAATAAACAGAAGAAATCCGTGCTTGGACTATGGTAGCGTGCAATGACCATATTACAATCTAAAAAAGTTCTATTTACTTTATTTGTAAAGGTAAAAACATTCAGAAATCGGGAAAAAAAAATCACAATAATATCATTAGTTCTTAACTATGTTATGAATATTAAATATATGGACGAAAGTGTAAAAAAAGTTATATGAATGTGGGTGAAGCCAGAGAGGTGTGTCGGGATCTTATATAGTATGTGGTGAACTGTGGTCTCTTGCTTGCCCTTATGGGATACCGGCTTGAGTGTATGTATTATATTATTAATATTATAAATATTTTTAAAGTTTGGACATTTGTGTGACATATATATATATATATATATATATATATATATATATATATATATATATATATATATATATATATA
>WUAW01015406.1:35692-47606 GCA_017165845.1 Thaumetopoea pityocampa | reverse complement strand
ATTGACTCGCGCTTGTTTTCTGGATCATAATACAAGACCATAGTTTCATCACCAGTCACTAGTCGCTCGATTACATTCTATGGGTTTTCTCCACAAAGATCCAAAAACTTGGAAGCACAGCGCACTCTGTCCTGTCTCCGAACAGCTGAAAGAAGTTTCGGAACCCATCTTGGACTGACTTTTTTCATATGAAGGTTTTCATAGATTGCACAATGGATGGTACTTTTAAAGAGCCCAAGTCTAGCTGCAATTTCTCTAATCTTCAAACGGCGGTCACTTAAAACTTCCTCTTCGATTAGAGCAATAGTTTCGGGAGTGAGCACTTCGACGGGTCGACCATCATGGCCGATGTCTTCGACGGTTTCTCTCCCAAGGCGAAACTCTTTCACCCAATTTTTCAGTGTGCTATAAGAGGGGCCAGACTCCTTAACCACACCATTTAATCGTTCGTTTTTTTGGGCGGGGAATAAGCCTTCTTTAAACAGAAACTTTATGACGCTTCGGTACTCGATTATCGACATTTTGAAGAAATACGCGACTCTTGTTGTTCAAACCACTGCTAAATTGAGACTACGCTTTTCATGTCGATGCGTGTTCGTATATAAATTACACCATAAACGTACTATTCGATGCGACATAACATGTATCGACAAGTCGCGTAGAACCATATCAGGCCAATTCATTATGGGACCGATAATCTAAACATAAAAATCTCGTGTCACGGTGTCTGTGGTCGACCTCCTTTGAAACGGCTCGACCGATTTCTAAGAATTTTTTATGTATATTTGGTAGGTATGAGAATAGCTCGTAAAGTATATTTCATACCGCTAGATGATCAGGGTGTCCTTATCCAGAAAATCTATATGGCAGAACAACGTTTTCCCGGTCAGCTAGTATGTTATAATATTTTAACATCGCCAGTCCGTGAAAGTTCACTGCGGGACATGAGCCTTTTGCTTAAAAAGAGATGCCATAATCTCCATGCTTGGCAGGCGTCTCGGAGGTCGCTGTAGATTTTAATTGAATAACAGGTTAACGTTGCTGCTCGTTACCCTGGTGCTGTGCGACGTACATCCCTTAGCTGGTTCTCATAGCATCCGCGGAAAGAGATGGCGTAACTCAATTTCGGCGCCATACTCGTATATCACATATTTTAAAATACTGTAACATTGTAAAATCTATTTATGTGTAATAATATCCGAGTCTCAACTCTACATAAGCGCTAACATGCATGAAACCTACAAATTGTATTTATTTTGTTGGTCTTTCAATTTCGACGATAATGAACCGAAACCACTCATTCAATGCTCAAAACTTATTCAATTGAACGAAAAGTCTTGAATTTTTTTACTTGCATTCACATTTATCAGCTCCCGTTTTATTTTGATAGTGTTCGCCAATCTGGACGGTAGTTAAACAAAAGTGTATTTACGATTACCACAGTTCTACGCCTGATTTACCCGCATGTAAACATTAGGTGTGTAAACATTATTCCAATGTTGCCCATTACGACCGCCAACAAGCAAGATGTTTTGCAGATAAATTCATATTTTATTAATTTACCGTTTAATGATGTTTTAATGAAATTCATTAAGGATTTCCGCTTCGGTTTTTAAGGATCGGTCGCGTAATATATTTCACATTTGATATTAATTTTCTTTTGCTCAGTAGCGCCACCATATTAATATCTTTGCTCCATATCGTCCGGTGGGTGCTGTGGTGATTCAGCTAAGGTATGTGCCAGGATAATGGGCAGCTGCTTTGTGGAGATTATGAAACAAACCCCCTATCCCTCATTTTTAATAAAGAGGGATATAATGATATAAGAAGTTATACGTAGGATAGTTATATAGACGACTGATTGGTTCAGTGACTACTTTCTATGCCAATTGGTTCCAAGTTCGAATCCTGGTAGGGATAAACTTTGTGTGGTGAGCACGAATTTTTGTACCCTATATGTATTAGCATGTAAATATGTATATCACCGCCTAGTATCCAAGACACAGGAATTCCTAATTCGGGGTTATATTATGTATGAAAAAAGTATCCGCAATATTATGTACACGTAGATGTTGTGAAGTTGAAAATTGTTTTTTCTGTATTTTAACATATAAGAAAGAGATTAGGCGCGAGAATATGCCCAGTTTATATTCGTCCCCACTACAGGGGCACGGTCCTCCCCTGATCAGGAGGGGGATTAGGCCGTAGTCTACCGCGCTGGCCTAGTGCGGGTTGGTAGACTTCACATACCCATGCGAGCATGCAGGTTTCCTCACGGAGTTTTCCTTCTCCATTAAGTACAATGGTGTCTATAATATAGACCGTACATGAATTACAAATAGTATAACTCGGTGATACGGGACCGGGATCGAACCCACGATCCTTCGATCGTAAGCCGCATCTAACACCACTACACCACAAATGTACTATTTTAATATTAATTTATTGTATTACTGTCTTCTAGTAACATATCAATCGACATAAATCCTAAAAAACATTCCAAACATTGGAAATAATTACTTGAATAAACATTTGAATTGACAACTGATTGGCACAGTAGTAGTGCCCCGGCTTTCTGTGCTAAAGAGTCCCGGGTTTGAATCGCGGTAGGAACAAACTTTTTGTGATGTGCTCAAATCTTTGTATCCGAGTCATCAGTCCGAACCATTGATTTCTTTATCTATGTATTTTCATATTAGTATTTATTGTATTAGTATATAATATGTATATTGTTGGTATTACCTAAAATATAGGGAATTCAAGTTAGGGACTACTTAGATCATTAAGTGCGGGTGTCTAGAATATTATCATTAAAAAAATATCAACTATATCAATAAAAGCTCTGACAAATAATGAAAGTTAACCGTATTTTCGGTACAATAGGTCTGCGGGAGCTTCCACCTTTTCTATACAGTTACTGTCGTATTGAAATCAATGCCCTAATGAAGTGATATGATAAAAGAATAAAAAGCGACGTAATACATAAAATCCATGGTTATGTATAAATATACTTTATAAAAACTTAGATGATACGTCTGTTATTCAAAGACCCTAAAACTACTGCACCAATTTGGCTGAATTTTGACCATTGGTAGATTATGATCTGGAAAAACAGATAGGATTTTTATTTCCAAAAAAGGTACACACATGTGGGTAATAACTAGTACTATTATAAAAATGTAAGCCAGTATTCTGATAGACACTAGCAGATCTGGTTATTATTGTGGAATAATTTTTAAGTTATTACGAATTCTATCCATTGTCCCCAATGGGGCAAGGCTAGTGCCTCGACGCGTTTTGACCCTATCTATGGGATCGTTTATACTGCTCCAGTTGTGCTTGGTCTCAGTCCTCTTACGCTGACTGGTTATTTAAGTACTGTCAACATTAAGTCAGATACTGTTTTAACAAAGAAGAGCCGATAGTCCTCTGGTCTGGGATAGCCAGCCCCAGAAGATCCATTCGCCCACCGGCGGGATAAGATCGAATTAGTTAGCTCCAATTATAATGAACAGAAATATTTAAAAATAGACCCATTCAATACATGAACTACTAGACAAAATGTATGTGTACGCGCCGCCGAATAGCTTCTCAAACTGTCGATTACAACATTAGGTACGCTTTTCTTTCAAACAGATCATTAAAACAGAAAATGTCTTAAAATGCCGACTTCAATAGATACACTTGCATGTGTTACGAGAGGAAAAATCTTCAAAAGAATCAAAAATGTTCTATTATGTTTGTTTAAGACAATCTCTCTCCTTTCGGCACCTACTACGTGCTATGAGATCGCTTTACATTTGAAAAATAAATATTGCACACTGAATGTTTTGAATCCCAAATTTTTAGATTTTACCCGTAATAGAGATAGAAAAGTCACCCATATTAACACACAACCATAAACTAATCCGACTCGGCGAAACGGTTCGTGACTCTATGGGTTATCAGGAACGAAGTGTATCAAGACTTTCGCCCCTGTCTTCATATCAGAAAAGTACGAGTAACCAAGGATGACTTCACGTATCGCTAGTCATAAAAGTGAGAGAGAAACACTCTTACATCCGCTCCCGGGCATCTGTTATCCGCCATTGACAATAATTACTAATACCACATGGGGCGGTACAGACGGAGTTGTAATAAATACCTCCGTATTTACTACACAGTACTCAACTCTTGCTGTTTGACGCCGACATTATAATAACACTACTGCTCTTCCCGTGGAAGCTATGAGAACCAGCTAGGAGAAGTACCAGGAAGACGAGCATCAGCGTTATCCTGTTAATCAATTAAAATCTAGTGCGATCTCTAAGAATCCTATCAAACATGGAGGTCATGGCAAATCCCTCCTATTTAAGGTGGAGGTCCAACATTGGACTTCCGAGGGCTGATAATAAGGATGACAAATCTTTTTAATCATATTTTAGACTTTACTTTAAATCTTTATGTAGAGTAGAAAGTAAGATACATCTCTACGCTCTACATAGAGGCGCTCTATACAAAGTGAAAAAAATTGTAATGTTACATAGACAAAACAGTAAAAGTTAAAAATACATACCCACCGATCTTGGACCTCATAGAACATATTGAAATACAAGGATATGTGGTACATGTGCTATATGCTCGACGACTGAGCGACACGACCAGGAATCCACCAGAATATCAGCGTCGAGTATACTGCCTGACATCATAGTTGGGTTACATTTGGTACAGTTATTTTTTTTTTGTATATTTATGTATTGTACATAATAAATAGCATGTAATAATTTTAGCTGCAGATATGTAATAAACGTTTTCTTTCTTTCTTTCTTAAGAAAGGCTCAAGGTGACCCGGCCAGCAACAGAGCTATGCTTAGTGTTTTAGATAGAATCCGAAATGATAGTACCCGCAAAAGAAGGAAAGTCACCGACATAGCTCAGAAGTGGAGGCAACGTCATTTCGTTTAAGAGAAACTTGGTTTTTAACTATACTAGAGGAATAAACTCAGAGTTACTCAACTTCAAATATGCAGGGAGCTATACGCGAAAGCTTAACTGATTGTGAGTGGACAAAATCCGAATTTTGTATACATTCCATAAAATAGGTGATCTTATCAATTTAATTATAGAGTCATGTCTATATAAACAACCTTAGTATATTATATACTAATGATATTAAACAATAAACATATCCTTAAATAATGAGTAACGTCTGACGCAACGATGCTTCCATGTCTATATAAGTACGGCTTATCTAATGTAAAGTTCTACTGTCCGCATACCATACTCACACACCACAATACCACCAATACCACTATCACCACAATAGTATGATCACTACATTTACACGTTACCTTAGTACACAGACTGAGGGATGGCCACAGTGGCGTCCTGAGGGTGTTTGCGGAAAAGTTGGGTAGGTTTATCAAGCAATATAGAGACTGATAAACCTTTTTTCTTTTCTTTCTCTTCGTCTTTTTATTACAAATATTGTACTTACTTATTTACTTATTAAAAGAGAACTTACACGTATTAAATATATTACCGGTAGCAAAATGCATTCTAATAATAAAATGATCCGAGAAGCGATTAAAGAAAAAAAATCCCTAAATCTGTGTTTATAGCGTACTTCTTAGAACTTAATAGTGAACAATAATTATGAAATAAATATAATAGAATTAAAATATTTCATCTTCCAAATTTTGTCTTCTCCATTCGACATACGAAAACAGAACAGCCTGTATTAGTTTATATAACGGCGAACGTGCAGCGCCTGGGCACACCGCGGCGGTTTATTGGCGTTAAGCGTGTGATGATTTTGTAAGCGATATATCCTGACTGAATAATAAAAAAAATAATATGTCACGTCTTCTCGTTGCTCATACCGTAACGTTTAAAGGCAGAAGTCTTTAAGCAGTGCGTCCCACCCGTCATGGCATACGGTGCCGAAATGTGGAATCTGACGAGATGACGGTGCGACTAGTCCACAAATTTAAAGTTGCTCAGCGAGCTATGGGGAGAGCAATGCTCGGAGTCTCTCTGTTGGATAAAACCCGAAATGAGGCTATCCGACAGAGAATTAAGGTTACCGACATAGCCACTCGAATAAGCAAGATGAAGTGGTAATGGGTTGGTCGCAGAACCGACAATCGTTGGAGCACGAGAGTTCTGCAGTGGAGGCCGTGGGCAAACGTAGTGTGGGACTTCCTCCAGTCAGATGGAGCGATGACTGGCAGCTACTGGATGCGTGCAACCGAAGATCAGGCTAAATGGCGCACCATAGGAGAGGCCCACGTCCAAGAGTGGGCTGTCTCAGGCTGATAATGATGATGATAAATAAATAAAAAAAAAAACATTTTATTATTTTTTAATTCTTTTATTTTACTAACATAGTCTCAGGTCTATTTTGTGTACTAATACGCTATGGGGCCACACTGCCTGCAATTAAAATATTTTATTTTATTTACTGATAAATATATCGGATACACTGTGCAGAGCGTAATTTTTGTAGAGTGTTTTTGTAGTACTCATGCACGTCTGTAATAGATATGTACTTATAGATATTATACTTCAATAATGCACAGAATCGTTAGTAATTTTTCACAATTATTGATTACGTGTTTACGTGTAAGAAAGTAGAGTCCGGTGCCGCGGTACGGCATATAGTCAATTAAAATATAATGATTTAAAACTGTTCTTTCGCAACATTGGAAATACGAGTGAGTAAGTAGTCTCTGATGAAATTGAAATATCGGATAAATATAGCAATAAATATAGCATTGGATATTCCTGACGCGATCTCACTACTTAGCTGAATTATAAATTATTTTATTGGGAACAAACGCTTTTAAATAAAGATTCTTTCATTATTTGGCTTTAAGTGGACTAAGTATGAATTTATTATCAATCAGCTTTTTCACGCGACTCTGCCCGCGTGAATGTCTGTTTTTTGCTATATGAGAAATCCCGAAACAATCATAAATTTAATTATATAAAAGTTTTAGAATCACTTTTACTTGACCTCTTGAACCTTAACGGTGGCTATTAAAAAAGGGATCAAGTTGTATCTTTAATTCTACTGGACCGATTTTGATGAAACATGCCGCAATATTTAAGTTGGAATAGTACCATTAAGACTATAATAGTTTAACTAAAATCTACTCATTGATTTTTGCGTGCAGCCCAAATAAACAAACAAACATCGACGGATTTGGTTTCAGAAGCCCTTAATTGGTCGGATCCGAGTAGTTTGTTTTTAAATATCTTTTATTTCTGAAAATTTGACATTTAACAATTTTATAATAGTTAATTATAACTATTATAAAATTGTCAAATGTCAAATTATTATACTATTAAGTATAAATCAGTTAATAATATCATGCACATTAGGAACGTATCTTAAAATGGATTAGCAATACTATCTTCTGTCTATTGTCTACCAGTTTTACGTATATTCAGGTTACAATGTGTAGAAAGTGGAAAACTACTACGGATTTATTATGCACATGAAGCCTCGCGTACAACGCCAACCACTTATCTCACTTATCTTAAGTTGTTTAAGCCTCCCGAAATTCCCCCATGACTTCAAATTTACGGCTCTGCAAGACATTATAGCGTACGCCGTTATCTGCTGGTATTATCAGAAGATATTGCGGCTCGGTGCCTGTCGGTTGTAATAACACACATTTAACGGACACGCGACGGTGGCTCGTAGGTTGTTCGAGTTATTTTTATGTCAATCGTGTAAACACCGTGTATACGAGGAGTGCACATGTTCGGATCACGGATGAGTGGTGTGCGCGCGCGCGCCCGATCAATGAGCTCTATCAGAGTGACGCACGATGTGCGCGATATATTTATGACTGTTGGATGAGGTTAGTGATAATTTTTTTATTTAATTCAATAGAGTTAATGAATGGATGGGCATAAGGAAGGGTTTCATGTCTGATTTCACATGAGTAGGTAGTTCGTTATCAGTTAAATGTGTGATTACATTATGCGATAGAAAATTAGATGATAGAAATATAATTATACGATATAAATTAGACGATAGATTTTATTATTTAGAATTACATATTAATAATTGCGACCTGCTGTCTGTGCTAATGAGTCCCGGGTTCGAATCCTGGTAGGGACAAACTTTGTGTGATGAGCATAAACGTTTGTATCGGTGTCATGGACGTATTTATCTATTTATATATTGTATTCTATTGTATATATGATAGATATATAAGTGTGTATATCGACCACCACCATCGACTAAGATTCAGGGAATCCTAGTATGAAACTAAATCAGTGTGTGTGAAAATTATTATTATAATTATATATAATTGGTCGTTCTTTTACGAATTAACGAATCAAACGATCGACATAATTTATTGTATGGATATAAATAGTTTGTGTGTAATGAGCTGAATACACAATCTATTTATATCCGTACAAATATTTATTCGAGAGTCAACAGTCTTTACAAGTCACTTCAAAAGTCAGTTAAGTGTCTAAAACGTTTATTGGTAACGCCATATTTTCATTGCCTTAGAAGTAGTAATCATTTTTAAGCAGTAATGGTGCCGATTCTGTTGTACAGAACTAAACTAAATTTTGTCCCTCTCTATCTTTTTTAGCAAACATTTATAGCGAGTCGGTACTCGCTATAAATGTTAAACGTTTAATGTTAAACCTACGTTTTTGTTAAACGGTTCAAATAAACGTTGCGTTTTTGCGTATCTTTAATCCGTGTTCCGAAATCGCGCCTAAATCTTTTAAGTTTGACGTTCCTAAATGAAAATGGCAGCACCAAAATTGTAGCTATCTCGTTTTGGCGTTTGACATTAGAAAAAGATAGGGAGGAACCAAATTTAGTTAAGTTCTGTTACAACAGAATCGGCACCAGTATCTTATTTATTTATTTTTAATTTAATAAACTTCAACTGATTAGTTGATCGAAATGATACCGATATTTTTTTAATAGAAGTAAGCATACAGTTTTAGTTTTTATGAAAATCAACCCCTAGATCTCCTGGAGCACTTTTCGGGGGAATGATTTTGCCATAATGTAATCCCAAATTTGTATAAAATTTTAAAATAAATGAATACATTGAGTTATATCATTTTTTTTTGTATAAAAGTAGAAACAAGCAACTTTATTCGCAAAATCAAAATTGTGTTGTTGTTGTTGTTGTTGATGATGATGATTTATGAATACATGTGTTCATCCTTGGAGTCATAACTCTCGGATAAACATCAAAACAATCTGTACAGTGTAACCAGCAGAGCAAGGTTAATTTGATTAATAGTATACAAACCTATTTGGAAATTAATACGAATCTGGTAACCCTAGAGAACATACGTACATACATAAATACACTTTACATTGGTAGCCCATAGGGTTATGCAGAGATCATAGTTTGCCACATACCACAATCCTGATACACTTCTATCGCCTCATCCACATTCATACATGTTTTCATACTCTTTCTTCGATTAAGAGTGCTACGATCTTTTTAAAACAAGTAGTTGATTTAATCAAGGTAGGTTTTTCCTCGTCGCCCCCTTTTCCAACACTTCCACTCACATTTGGCCGGTATATTCGTTGCAACATTCCAATCTCACTTACTATTTCTAAATGACCTTCTTTTCTTGATCTTTGTACATACATACATACACTCACGCCGATATCCCATAAGGGTAGGCAGAGACCATTGTATATACTACATACATATATAGTCACGCCTCTTTCCCATTGGGGTAAGCAGAGACCACTTCTTTCCACCTGCTACGATCGTTCAATGTAGCAGAGTGGCTATCCGCAGCCCACATTTCGCCCCCTTTTCACATTTGATCTTTGTCTTATTGTTTATGCACTGTTTCTCAACCGATCAGTCAAGGTGACTCCATAGATACTCCATAGTGAAGATTTTTATCATGGCATTTCCTTTCGCCTTTCGTCTTTTTATTGTGATTAATATTGGCCTTGTGGAGAGACAACATCTCTCTGCATCTTGTACCGTATTTATTACGGAGAATGTTCCCAGGAATTGTTTGGACTAATTCCAGCCGTTGAATTCTATCACCGCACATCTCGCCACAATTCGAAATTTCACTCTCGTGACTTAGATAGTTGGCGATCTACCGCTGTGCTTTTCTCGCGCAATCCACTATCCTTTGGAATGAGCTCCCAGCGGCAGTTTTTCTAAGCTGATACGACTTGGAGACCTTCAAGAAACAAGCCAACACTTTTCATAAATACCACCAACGCACCTGTGATCCCTCTGGTGTTGTGGGTGTCTATGGGCAGTGGTGATAATTTACTAACATTTGACCCGCTCTAGACTGTTTGCCTTCTCTTCATGGGCGTACCCAGGGTAGGGCAGGGGGGGCGCAGCTGCCCCCCCCCTGGATTATGTTTATGTCCCTACTAGCTATCTACTTTTGTCGATAAAAGTTAAGAAAAAAATCTTTTTGCCATCTGCAATACAATATACAACTTTTAAAAATAGCTATTGTACAATTAAAGATTTTATATAAAAAAAATACCTATTTTTAATTTATGTTTATTTGACTAGGTGCTTATAAAGAAATCTGAATTGCCCCCAAGCCCAGAACCTGGGTACGCCCATGCTTCTCTTATAAAAAATTAAAAAGAAAAAATAGACAATTTTTTATTTTATACGGACCTTTTTTATATTAGTGTGGATATACAAATTTTAAAGCCAAAGATATGTGTACAGATACGCTACACGCGCGGTGTATAAAGTGTTATCCGAACTCTATTTTCAGTCGTATTTTTATTCAGTAGTATCACGTTAATCACAATCATATCAACGTTATCTTTAATCTTCTCTTACTTATTGTATTTTAGCTCCCCCGGGCCTCATATATCTGATCTACGTGGGTGAATAATCACTTTCTTTTTTATAACTGCGGGATAAATGTGCTCAAATAAATTATTATAAATATCATATCAGCTCACAGACGTCCACTGCTGGACATAAGTCTCCTCTAATGATCACCACATTGAGCGGCTATCAACTACCTGCAGCCGACGATCCATAACCTTCCACAACCTTCACCAGGGTTTCGATCCACCTAGTTGTGGGTGTACCTGCAATACGTTCTCCGGTTCGGGGTCTCCACTCCAGTCCTTTTCGTGGTATTTATTAATAGACATTATTAAAATTTAATTAATATTTCTAAAAAAGGCTCAGGACTTCAATGTATTTTACTGCCACATTTAGGGCCGCGAACAAAACTAGGCTTTATAATGGGTCCCCTGGGTGGTGAGTATTTTGGGACAGTCCGTATTTGTATAGAAGCCTGAAATTGTCGTTTTGCTCGCCTAATAAAAAAGCGTTAAATTAGTGAAAATGTATCCGCAACATGTGCCGGTTTATTCTTTATTTATCTAATTAAATAGTTAACGTTGTTAAAAATAATTAATTGGTCTACTCTAGTTTAGGTGTAAATAAATATAAGTTACTACGGGCAACCAGAAACAAAACAGTTGATTCACCCACATATGTACATCAAGCTGGTGTCTCATAGCGGTAGGTAGAGGCCATAGTTTGCCACAACCTGACAGATCTATTTCGTCTCATCCGCATTCATACAACTCTTCATACACATTCGTCTATTAAAGGTACCTTTTTGAAACAAGTTGTTGATTTGATTAAGGTGATTTCCTAGGCACCCCTTTCCGACACTCACATCGGCCCGGTATATTCTTTTCGCCATCATCACTAATCACCATCACCGCTCATCCTTTTTAAATGAACAAACAATTGGAGCATTCCTTTCTCGACCCTTGTCACCATATCATCCCCAGTACGTATTCATCCCCACTAGAGGCACAGACCTCCCCTGATTAGGAGGGGGATTAGGCCGTAGTCTATCACGCTGGCCTAGTGCGGGTTGGTAGACTTCACACACCCATGCGGAC
>WUAW01015379.1:0-11678 GCA_017165845.1 Thaumetopoea pityocampa | reverse complement strand
TTTTTTTATACTTACTTTTAGGAGGTTCTTAACTCGATATTCGAATAAAAATGTTTTTGTGTTACAAACAATAGGTATAAAATGTGCGACGTGCATACAAGGAAATATATCTAAACAGCACGCTTGACATCGTACACCTAACAACATAATAACTAAACAGTCTTCGTTCTGACTGATCTACTACATAGGTGGGATTACATAAGGAACCGATACGATATAGTGATAACCGTAAATGATAACGGGTGAAGTGGGCGTAACGAAATATATTATATCTGTCCAATACCCGGCGATAAAATGATAGTCTTTTCTTTACATACCACGACGCTGGCAAACAGGCTTGCGGCCCGCCTCATGGTAAGCGGTTACCGCAGTCTACGGACGCCTGCAACATCAAGTATATCACAAGCGCATTACCGACCCTTTAGAAATCTATTTACTACCCTCTTGAAGGACCCCATGCTGTAGTCCCTTGGTAAAACCTCAGCAAGGAGCTCATTCCACAATTGGAGCGTTCGTGGGAGGAAATTCCTCTGATATCTCACTGTATAGGGATGTCCGAAGTGACACGTGAATTATCCAGATTGGATTTATTTGCGCTTTTGAATACTATTTCATGTGATATTAGCTTGTGTGGTGTCGGCATGGTATTAGCTTCGGTAGGGATGCTGCTGCTGCGTTATCCTGCACCGTAGCTATTCTTTTCTCTTTGTAGAGAAGACTCATCTCCAACAGTGGACTGCCACGAGCTGGTAATGACGATATCAAATAGAAAGGATATATATTATATATATCGCCATTCCATCCTTCCCTGTGTTTGCCATGAGAATCAATTATCTCCCATCATCATCATTCCCAGTCCATATTCGTCCCCACTACACACAGACCTCCCTTAATCATAAGAGGGATTAGGCCGTAGTCTACCGCGCTGGCCTAGTGCGGATAGGTAGACTCACATACCCATGCAGGAATGCAGGTTTCTTTCCTGACGAAGTTTCGTTCTCCGATTTATCCTTCACACCAGGGCAATAAGCAACAGGATTAGACTCTGATTTACTCTAGTAGGATCCTGCTAAGCGTGGAGGTTATGGCACATTCTTTATTCTTATCGAGAGGGTTAATGTCAAGTAGTGGATTTTAACAGTTTAATGAAATTCAACATATAGGGACTTGGCAGTACTAACACATAGTTGGTCTGATAATAATGCAATATATTTAGCATTACAGTTTCATAAGTATCTTAATATTGCCGGGTATTGTGTACATAAATAAATATATTGAATAAAAACATTTAAAAACATATAAAATTAAAACAGTCATTTGGAGACAATCTGTCCAAGAAAATTGTTAAGAACTAATAAAAAATGGCGGCCAATCGGTTAAGTTTTAACTATTTTTTTATTCAATAGAATAAAAAATTGGTTAAATTTAATTATCAATTTTATTATCCTTGATAACAGATAATGATTAAAAATTTGTCGAGAGGCTGTGATACATTTTCAGTTCCTGACAGTTTTGATAGTAGAATCGCCTCCAGCAGGACTATTCACAATCACACGGAACAGAATCAGCGTGGATTCGAAATAATTTCGATGTATCGATTTAATATTCAAGAATTGAAAAACCATCAGATATTTCATTGGCGTGTTAAAAATTAAAAAAAAAAATGATTCCATCTCTGATTCTGCGTTTCGTGTGATTGTCAATAGTTCATTGTTGAACGTTTTCATTTCAGTTGATACTCTGGGCGTCCAAACAATGCGTTCTTTTGTTATGATAACGTCGGAATATAACGTTACGATAATGTGTAGTGTGTGAGAAATAATTGAATAATTATATAAAAGTACACAGTTATGAATATAACTGTGTACTTTTATATGGGAGTATTTGTGTCAGCAGTGTCTAACGGCGACGACGCATGCACTTTCAAAATATTCTTTCGAACCTCAATCACACCACACCTAAATAAATAAGTGTATAATATAATATCTAACATGTTTTTACATATGTACAGTAGTTCTCATTAAATTATTGTAACTACATAAATTAAAAAAGAATAATAATAATAATAAATTTGTACTTGTAAAATAATAATTCAATATCAAAACTTAAACAGAACTGACTTATGTTTTGTACCGACCTAAATTATCTCTATACTACTTAATGATTATTTTGTTGTATAATGTAAACGAGCAAACGTGATTGGCGCCACTCCGCGCAGACTCTGCGCACGCGGCTCTTCGAGTAACGCCGCTATCTTGTGCCGGAGGCACTCGGATCTCTAAAAGGGGAGTTCCGTGAGTCGCATAAGTTGCAACTTGTGACAGATTTGCACGTTGAAAGTGCTGCGGCTGAAGCGATATTAAACATGTATGCCATCGTTGTTCGGCTGTCGGTCAGAATTCGGAAGTGGTGTTCCATATATTTTTACAGTTTTGTCGCGTTAACAGAGACGCGCCGGCTCGGCGCACGAGCGCGGCTCACGGAAGCCCACCCTTATAAAGCGCCAGTCACTGCCGCTCTTTTAATAAATCGTAATTATAATTAGTTACAGTAATAACTACAATATAATGTTGGTATGAGCGGTGTCGTGGATGCACCCCCGCTCATACCTAAAGCGTTAAAGTGAACGTCTCCCGCATTGTCTGCTCGCCGCGCGCACGCGCGGACCTGTTCCGCAACCTCTCATTACACTTTGTTTCACTCATTCATTCATTTACTGGCACTTTGATATATCCATCGTTATCACGCCCATGTGCTCCGACTGCATTTAATGAAATGCCTAGTTTGCTATTGGTGTAAAATAAAACTTATCCATTATCAAAAACTTCTAACATGAACAATTCTGAAGCCTTTTTGTTTGCAAGTAATAATCAAAATGAGACCGAATTCTTATATCGTAGCTGCCGGTCATTGCACACAGAGTGCACGTTTATGGTGGCAATGCTTTAAGTTTGTTGATGGTATCTGTTTAGGGGACGATGCCTGCGATTACACTGAACTATTAATTGACATTTATCTTACCGGTGAGCAGACAATGCGACAACAGAACGTCACGGCACCCACTTTTATACGTGCAGTTTTATTATGACAGTCGGAAACATTCAATTGAATCATTCTAAGTATCTATTATAATTGTGGTGACCGACGCGGCGCCGGCGACCCGGTGGGGGCATGCGACCCACTCAGCGGTGCGCGCTGCTCGGAGCTCGCGCGCGTACCAGTACGTTTATGGGTTAGATCAAATGTGATCCATCTCTATCGATTCAAAAACGAATCGTGTCATTTTTGCTGGAGCATGTTCGAGCAATGGGTGTTTATTAAATAAATATTACATTGTACTCGTCAAAGGGCAACTTAGCAAAAAGCTCCCGCATTACAAGAGACCAATCACACCGATAAATCAACTGGTACAGGGGAGTGAGCCGCTATTCAATCTGTTGCTGTAGCTCGTGGTGGGTCAGCAAACCGTCTCCGCGGGCGCGGGGGGCGCGGCGGGCGCGTGCCCGAGCGCGGCCAGCGGGGACAGTGGCGGCGGTGCGCTCAGCGGCTCGGGCGAACGCCGACGAAGTGCCTGTCGCTTTCGGAACTCCAGGAATTCTTCCTTCATGGCGCGCACGCGGGCCTCCACGTCGTCACGTGTCGGTCGCGCGCGAGTCCGCTCCGGCGTTGAGGGCGTCGGCGTGCGCGTGGCGCGGTCCCACTCGTAGTGCACGTCCACGGAGCCCGCGTCGCCCACCTCACCGGAGCCGGGCCGCGGGGGCGGCGCCGGCGGCGGCGGACGGTAGGGCGGCGGCCGCCACTCGGCGAGGCTGCCCGTGCGACTGCTGCGATTGTGCTGCGACGACGACGCGTTCTTACTGCCGAACCCGCTGGAAGAGGAGCGGCTCTCGGGGGAGGCCTCGTGCGGCGGCGGCGCGGGCTCGGTGACCGGCCGCGGCCGCGGGTGCCGGGGCAGAGGCCGCGCGCGCGCGCGCACCTGAGCGCCGGCGACGCCTCGCGCTTCGTGCGCTGTCTGCCGAAGCGATCGCAACCGGAACGGTGACGGGGGCGTCGGAAATGAACCGTCTCCGGAACTCGGGAACGGTACGGAGCTGAGGTCTGACACGTGCAAGGGTGACCAAGGAGTCCATGCGGCGGCCCACGGTGGCCACGGTGGCCAGGGCGGCCAATGGATCGCGAGCGCGGGCGAGGATGCGCGGAAGAGGGGCGGCGCGGCTGAGGGTCGCAGTGGTGTACGGAGGCGAGGCAGGAAGCCGCCGTCGTCGGAGGAGGAGGGCGCGAGCGAAGGCGCCGGCGACGCAGACGGCGCCGTGGAGGCTCGCCGCACCGACACCCAGTAACGCGGCTCCCCGTCGCACCGCGACGCCGGCCACACCCAGTTCGCGGTGAAACGCAAGCACTGTACTACACTCGATATTCCACGTTCTCTAAATCTGCACACAAATTGAGAACACATTAGAATGCGACCAATCAAATGCATTAAAATTAGCTAAGTGAGTGCCTAAATATTTTAATAAGAACGAACCTGATTTCCTGTTTTAGCAGCATGAATTAATATGAACATTAATTAGAATTATAAATTGCGTTTAAAAAATATTACAAAACAATATTTTATTTTGATTAGTGACGTCCGTCTTTAAATAGTCGCCGGTGGTGAGGCAGGTACTCACTTCTTAAAAGGCACTTGAGTGCTGTGAGCGGCGCGCAGGTCAGTCAGCCGCGCGGCTACCATGTTGTATGCTGCAACCGAATGATTTCTGAACATTAACGCGTGCAGCGCGCGCTCGCCTCGAGCCCAGCAGCGCGGCCGCCGCCCGACACCCGGAGCCAGCCACCACCATACCACACCACACCCACCATATTGTCAACTACGGAACGAACGCTCACCGAAAAGAACGTGTATTTCTATTTTTTACAGTGGCAATCGGCTGCGAATTCGCGCCATTTCTGCCAGTGTCGAGTGTATAGGTATATTGTATTTTTGAAATTATATAATATTTTTTCAAGTTAACAATAACATATCGGTGTGTTACATTTTATTCCTTCTTGGAAATTTTTTAAGTCAATCCGACGAATACTATTTTGACCAGGCAAAATTCTTACTAGTCTATTGCCTTGAAAAAATACGGTTACTTTGTTGTGTCAGTAACAGTTTTATTCCAATGTTTCAATATTATTCATGATTATTGACAATTAATACACAAAGCAACACCAAATTTATATATCACTAATATAAACTAATTTAAAATGTTAAAATAAATCTTGCAAGTGATGATCTCCACTCGGGTTTGTGGAGAGTTAATTCTCAATATGTGTTTAACGGATGCTAATAGCTAAACATCACTTACATCTTAACATCATTGCCAACTTCCTTAACTATGAGATAATTTCAATATACTAAAATGAATTTTATAAAATCGATTATTATCTTAAATTTGCATTAATGTAATGTTTTTTTTTAAATTTTGATTTGTTAATAAAATAAAAAATAAAGTATTTTTGTGTGTGGAATTTAGCAAAGAGTTTGCAACAGTTGAACCTGAACAGTGGCTATTATTAGGTTTAAACAAAAAATATACGCATTTAGATTAGATTACGATTTTGGCGGTAATCTGATTGAAGCATCACNTAATTTTGATTTGTTAATAAAATAAAAAATAAAGTATTTTTGTGTGTGGAATTTAGCAAAGAGTTTGCAACAGTTGAACCTGAACAGTGGCTATTACTAGGTTTAAACAAAAAATATACGCATTTAGATTAGATTACGATTTTGGCGGTAATCTGATTGAAGCATCACTTTCAGTTTTGTTTTAGTATTTTATGTTAGTTTATTATGATTTAATGTAAATTTGATGTTTTGTGTATCTATCAGTAATAAACATGAACAATTTCAAAAATTGGACTAAAACTGTAACTAACATTGCAAAATGACAGTTTTCAAAGCCAAAAAGCCTGCGAGAATTGGTTATCGTCGCATTGACGTTAAAACTTTCAAGAAGGAATAAAATAAGTACATCAGCATTTTATTACTTGTAAAACATATATAACTTTGTCGCATACAGCTGTATGGCCTTGGATTTATTGCCTTCCTTTTAAAAATGAAAATTAAAAAAAAATTAGATTATCAGTTGGTAAATATGTCGTATATAAAGAAGACGTCACAAATTGTTCAATACATTCTTAACGGTGGTCGTTTCGTGATGAAATGATTTGCGAAATGAAGAAACGATATGCGCATGCAATAAATACAAGTTATTAAATTTTCTGGCAGGTACCTGACATTGAGTTCATTTTATATGATAACGCCCGAGTTTACTGTCGACAAACATGGTGCTTACGAAATTATGTAGCATTTCATATTCATGGTTTCTTCACACGAAATTAATTGATAAAAAAATATTCTTAAATAGGCGCGAATAATTTTATTGTGAATATTATGATGGCCCCTCTAGGAGATATGAGTGTTGACTGGTCGGTTTACAATCAATTCAAAAGGAAAAAAAATCAGACTACTTATATGACTGTGAAAAAGAAAAGGTTCTTTCTTATATCATGAATGTAGCAAAAGCATCATGAATGTAACCGCATGATAAGTGGCCAATACCATAGATGGCAGATTCGAGACAGTTTCATTTACCTACTGTTCTAATCCTAATGTGGATGTGTTGCCTTTACGGGACTATGTCGTTATAGTATTTATAATGAGTTTGACTTAAATGTAAAAATGGAACTGTTAAATATTAACGATTAACCGATATAAATTACGTCACAACGTACTATGCTAGTTAGAACAATTTAAGTAATTTCTAGAATTTGTAGTATTATCAGAGGAATATGAATTTTATAATAAAAACTATTGCCTACTTTTTATATAATGCTAAAAAAACAACAGAATTCGAAAAGACCGCCAATGAGTTCATGGGTTATTAGTACCCACTTAAAATTATAGATGGCATTATTTTAACTGTTTCTTCAAAAACGCATTGAGTATGTCTAGAATATTTCAGTATGTAAAAGTATTTAGTGGTGGCGACTTACTTCGCCACATGCAGTCGCGCCCTCTGTACGAGGATGCGTGATACCATGTGGTGAAGTAGGTCGTCAGTTATAATGACGGCAGAACTACTGTTATTCAAATTACCTGTAAAAAACACACTGCGCATGCATAGATAGTATTATAAATAACGATGTTATGAAATAAGCTGGCGAATACAAATGAATACTAAATTGCCGACAATATGGTAAGTTATGTACAGAAATCTGTCTCCATTAAATTTTATCTAAGCGAAGTATGAGACACAGTGTGTGATGCAATGGACTGTTATTCGTATTATTGAAACAAAATAACGTCAAGATTATGATGGAATAAATTAGTACTTTAAATTGTACACACCGATATACTTAACAGAATTAATAAAGACTTTTACTTTACCTACCTAATAACCAGCTAAGGGAGTACTTAGTCTTTTAGCCCGTCCGGCAAATGGATTTAAGTATACGGGTAAGCGACCCCGGCCTCCCGAGCTACTACTGTCTCTTCTTAGTCCTTCCGAGATAGTAGAATCCTATATACTATAGTCTTTTTCCCAAATTGTATATTCCTTTCTCAAGACACCTTGTCTACCTTATCCTCTTTCCGTGGGAACGCAATGAGAAACTTCAATCACTTTTGAACCTTATAAAATGGCGGCGTCGCGGTTCCACCACCCGACACGTCTGATTTTCCACAGAGACGAAAAGTAGGCCACGGATAGCCACTTTGCTACACTAAACGATCGTAGCAAGTAAAAAGAAGTGTTCTCTGCTTACCCCAATTCTTTGGTAGTATATTGGTCAGTACTTCCGCCGATCGCGCGGTAGGACCATGAAAAAGGCGTGACTATATGATTGTATGCTAATAACCAATAAACAAAATGAGGCTCCTAATATTCAATAAGACTGTATCTCTATTCACATATTAGGTAAATACTCGTATAAGGTACGTGACAGAGGTAATGCGGTCAGAGAGTGGAGAGGTGAATGCGACCATAAACAATATGTTATTCTATAAGTATCAAGGATTTTATTAAGTAGACTAGCTTTTAATTTTAGCTTTTATTTTTTTGTGTATGTTTGTTTTCCGCAACATGGGCAATTCCGAAACAATCATAGATTTATTATATATGTACAAAAGCTTTGGTACCACTTTTACTTGAGTTCTCGTACCTCAACGGTGACTTCTAAAACAGAGGTCAAGTTGTATTCAATTTTACTGAACAGATTTTGATGAAATATTCCGCAGTATTTAAGTCGGAATAGTACCTTTAAGACTGTAACAGTTTGACTAAAATGTACCCGTTGTTTTTTAGTGGAGCTCGAAAACAAACAAGAGTCTGACGTGAGTGGTTTTTTAAATATCTTTGTTTTACAAAATTTTATATTTAACAATTAATAAAATAATAATATGGATACGACAAGACGGCGCATGTGTTACATTTTAAAGTTGTCATTTTCAGTTCCATGATAATCCATCGCAATAACCGCGTAACAGTCCACTGGGCCGAGCCCGGGCCGGAAGCGGCCGCCGCCGCGAAGTAGGCGCACCTTTCTCCTGCTTGCGGCGCTTGCGCTTGTTGCAGATCTTCACCGCGCACACGGACAGGATGATGGCGACGATGAAGAACAGTATGCCGCCCACCACGCCCGCCGTTATCGCTTTGTGTTTGACGCGCGCCGGCACCGGGAACTTCACCTCCTCGGAGCTCTCGTAGCTGGTCGCCGAGTTGGCCAGCACCCGGAAGTAGTACGTGCGCCCACCGACTAGATTTTTTACTGAAATAATCGTTCATTCGGAAAATTGAAATACCTACACCGAATACATCTTTTATTCCTAGCCACCATTGTTTTCTAATGTTCATAATTAATTTACGATGATTAAAAGAAATGTATAACTTTCAGTATCATAAAAAACTAAATCATAAGAACTGATTTACTATATTCATAATCATCATCATCATATCACCCCACGGACGTGCACTGCTGGACATACCAACACCTACACGCCTGCATGAACCGATCACCCGCGACCCTCACCAGGTCACCGGCCCACCTAGCCGGGGATCTTCATTACGCGTTTCATTCGGGGTCGGTCGGGGTCGCAATTATGTATTAGTATATTATATAGATATATTTTAATATGTGTATATATGTATTAGAATGTACATTTTATTCCTATGATAGTTCTTTGGAATGTCTATAGTTGTCATTCTTTCAGAGAATGCCTCAGGTAATAGTCTGCGTCTGCATATTTTGTATGAAGTTTAAATAAATAAATATAGAAAATATCTTTAAAAAACCTGACCAAATACGTGTTGAACCACGGACAGTAAAGGTGTGTTTTATTTTATAGAGTAATTTTAGTTTATAGAGTATAGGTAAGTAAAAACATTTATGCATGTACAATATTCATTTTATCGGAAGTAAAAATTTTCATATATTACTCAAAATATACTGTGAAAAAACCCATATACCAAAAACGACTCAAACCAATCTCCGATGAGTTTGTTCTATAATTCTCGTACATATAGTATGTCGATTTTTATGCCTGTGAATTAATTACTAGTACCACATATACTAGTGACAGTTAGCGGTAGTTACCGAGGTCGTGGTGTTTGTAGTGGATTTGCGTTGACAAGCACACGGTTATAACATGGTTGAAGACTTAGGAAAGAATTAAAATATAGTATATTACCCAAGTAGCTGGTCTCCTCGGGCCTGATCTGTCCTCGGTTGAGGGTCTTCCACTGCGCGTCAGTGCGGTATTTGATGGTGTAGTACTGCACCAGGTGCGCTCGTTCCAGAGGCGCTTGCCACGTGATCAGAAACCCGTTGTGCACCTCCGTTACCGTCAGGTTCCGAGGGGGTCCCGATTTGGGTCCTAGTGGCGTAATTATTTTTATAATAAGTTGGTATGTAATTAATAATTATATTTTAAACAAATATTGAGTTAAGAGATCTAGTGAGGGAATGGAAATAAAGCTCTGATAAAAGATGTATTATCTATAGCTATATGATTTGTTATACAAACACTATCTACCCACATTGGTTTATTAATTTGTATTTTAAATGTCATTATTAATTATTTTGTGATTTTCCACAGTAAAATTGATTCATATAAATCAGAGTGCTATAATTTCACTCTAATCGGGTGCAAAACAATGAAAATACAGTGTCATATATAACATTATACTTCTACAATCAATTATATTTTTAGCAATATTCATCACTTAATAACGGTATTACTATAAGCCATTGTTGCGTTCAGGTAAGGTAAATTAACGTGAAAATGTTATAGAAAGTCTTTTATTATAAATTTGTAACGCAGAAACGATCTTTCTTCTATCTCATTTATCAGTGACGGTTTCAATTTAGACTGTGTCCTATAATTTAATATTTTATATCAAGACGACGAAACAATATGAAAGACTGCTTTTTATTTTTCATTGATAATATCATATAAAAATAATATTGGTACTATATTGAATTTTGTTATCACCTTCCAATTCAATAATTACTTTTTTAACACTAACAATTATTTTATATATTTTAATGATATTTGTTCGTACATTCACAGATAAACTAAGGCAAAGTGAGTTGTAAAATTTTAATCGTTCTTTTAATTTTGCCGTCCTCAAAAAATTTTGCTGTCCTACACCCAGGCCATATAAGACTAAGCCTGAATCCATCACTGTCTGTATCTGTACTTTGATTTAATATACTTACAATTGGCATTATACTAATACCTTGAATTTAATATACTCGTTTTGGTTTGTGTTACTAGCGACATCTACGATGTCTTATCTTTAATATTTAATTAAATCATACAATTCTATACTTGGCTAACTACCTACATAATTACTATGACAATATTGAATTATTAAGCGCTGCAAATTGTATGAGTTTCGTTGGTATCATATGAATGGCGATGTTCGATTACTATTATAAGTAAAATATCTGTTAAACTTCGATTCACTTCTTCCTTGAATCAAGTTAAATACATCGACATATTTATTACCTAATAATAAATGTTGTCTTATTTTTATTACTACAATAAGGATTTAAAAAATAAAAGAAAACCTTATTTTGCTTATGTGAACAAATTATTGTCAGAGTTACGCACTAATAGTATAGAGGAAATCGTAGTCTAGTCGGTAGATGGCGTTTGTGTAGATCTCAGTTAAGCAATGATCACTGTGGCTCAGGGTTAGATGAGTTAAAATTGATAACGATTCTAACATCTAGTTTTGAAATTATATTCATAATGAATTCGAGACTTATCGCGACAAATTATGACATTTAATTAATACTCGTCTATGTTTTCTAAATTTATGTAAAACAGTGGGTTTGACTGGTGTCTGAATAACGCCAGTGGGAGTCATGGTCCACGACCATCCGCCATAATAACAGACTCTGATGTAATCCTTTCGAGATTGATTTTTTTAAAGAAAATAGAAGAGACAGGCTACATTTCTAATATTTCAGGTATATTCATACATTTATTTATTATAATAGGGTAAAAGAAAAAAAAATACCCCTTTGCAAAGTAACATATACATTATAATTATAATAGTTATCTGAGGACATAAAAATATAAAAACACAATCTGTGTTACTTATTTGTTATTTTAAATATATTTATAG
>WUAW01015363.1:24169-36912 GCA_017165845.1 Thaumetopoea pityocampa | reverse complement strand
TGTACTTAACGGAGAAGGAAAACTTCGTGAGGAAACCTGCATGCTCGCATGGGTATGTAAAGTCTACCAACTCGCATTAAGCCAGTGCGGTAGACTACGGCTCAATCGCCCTCTTGATCAGGGGAGGTCTGTGCCACTGTAGTGGGGATGAATATGATGATGATTAATTTCTTACGTTTATACGAAGGTTATTATTGAAAAAAAAAATCATATTAAGTTTTAAGTTTTTTCCGAAATATATACTGAAAGAAAACTTGGTGCTATTTCAATATTCAAGTATTAGTCGAAATTAATAACTGGATCATGGCAACTAGGGTTCTGAAATCTACACCTATATAATAATTAAAATTGTAATGTTTGTGTGTTACTTTGGAATTTCTATTTTAAAAATGGTTTTATCGCTTATATGTGTAATTGATACGCATTACAAAGTTAACGATATAAAAATGGTTGTTTCTCGGTATTGATTTCTTATTTAAAACACGGGACAAACGGGCGTGAGATATCAAATTTTCATTCGGTTTGTGTGTGCCTTTAGGACCCTTAAATTATTGTTTTAATTTAATATCTCAAACAGGTCCAGAGATATACTGTTTCGCGTGGGTGTTGTCGCAAGCACATATAGCGGACATTTACGCATCTGCGTTTCATCTAGTAAATGTTAAATAAAAATCAGAACAATGCAATTCCACAATATAATGCTATATTCCACATTATCATGCTATATTCCACAATATCATGCTATATTCCACAATATCATGCTATATTCTACAATATCATGCTATATTTCACAATATAATGCTATATTCCACAATATAATGCTATATTCCACAATATAATGCTATATTCCACAATATAATGCTATATTCCATAATATAATGCCATATTCCATAATATAATGCCATATTCCACAATATAATGCTATATTCCACAATATAATGCTATATTCCACAATATAATGCTATAGTCTTTACAACAATTAAAAATCAATGTGTGTGCGATTACAAGAATGGCGCACTCAAATGTGACATCATCTTCAGCATTAGCTCATGGAAGTCTACTGCCTCCTCCTTAAAAAAGGAGGGATTTGCCATAACTTCCACGCTTGACAGCAGGCATCTTGGAAATCGCAAATTAAATAACAGGACAACGCTGCTGCTCGTTAACCTGGTGCATCCCTTACTTGGTTCTCACAGCACCCACACCCGCAGAAAGAGTGACGCTACTGGTTTTGATGACTGTTTGGTACAGTGGGTAGTGAGTCTGCTTTCTGTGTCAACGGGCCCCGGGTTCAAATCCTGGTAGGGACTAATTTTGTGTGATGAGCACAAATGTTTGTATCTGAGTCATGGACGTATTTATCTAATTATGTATTTTATTAATCGATATAAGTATGTGTATCGTTGCCTATTACCTAAGATACAGGGAATCCTAGTTTGGGTCTAGATCATTGTGTGTGAAAGTGTCCAGAATATTATTATTATTCCGTACCACACAGCAAGTGACACCGAATAGGTGATACGTTTGTTGCTATCGGTCCAACGAGTGAGCACATCGTTGGAGTCCCTGTGTGGTGTGGTACCGTACGGACCGTGTGTGTGTGTGTGTGTCAGCTGTCGGAGAGCGCGCTCGCCACGCTCCACTCGTGCGCGCAGTACGCCGAGGCCCACAACTTCGCGGGCGCGACGTCGCTGTGCACGACGCTGGCGTCCGGCACCGACTTCGCCGCGGCCGCCAGCTTCCTGCCCGGGCTCAAGGTGCTGTTCCAGCTGGCCACCCAGCTCGAGCTGGGCCGATGATGACGCGGCGCGCTGCGCACCGAACACTGCCCCCGTGTTATGAGTCATCAGGACCGACACTAGTTTAATCGTTCCAGGGATATTGAGACGTACTATTGTAGACCGTATAAAAAAATGCAAATTTCAAACGAGAAAATTTAGTTTAAATATTTGTAATAAATTCTGATGTACTATATTATATAGGCTAGTAATAGCAATGCTTTAATCGACTAACTTGGTCAAATTCAATTATACTGTCGAGATTCTTCACAGTCGGAATCGATTGTGTTAAATTGTAATACAACTGACAATATACATATATTGCTATGTCAGAAGGTATATTATTTTTATACAATAGTTTCCATATAAATGTTTGCATGAAATCGCAGTGTGCGATAAGACCGCCCTGTACTTCAGGTGTGTTAAATTAACGTGCAAAAAAAATTCTATTCTATTTTGTATTCCTACAATTGAACTTAGATCTTCAAATGAATTAATGTGTAGGTGTAAGATGTCTCCATATAAGCTCTAGGAACAAGCAGCAAAACAAATCTTGATTGGATCAGTTAGTCAGATTTTTCGAATTATGGTCCTACACAGTGATTACAATATTTATAACGGAACTCCAAGTGGCTTGAGCAAGAAAATTAACTTCATTTCTTAGACCATTACATAGCATATATATAGCATATTTAATATATTTTGGTGTTTCCAGGATTATATTTATTTTAACTTAATATTTAAGAAGGAGGACTTCCGTCTTTAAGAAGCAGTCCTTTTTAAGGACGCTCTGTCCCGCAGCGGATATACGGGCTGATCATAATCACTTGTTAGAATAATGTCTCGCATAGATCTTCATGAGACTGGCGCTTTTATACTTTATTTTTTAATGTTTTAGACCAGAGGTCCTCAAACTTTTTTATCTTGTAGACCTCTTGTAATGTTTTTCACTTTTGGGTAGACCCCCAAAACGTAGTTAATATAATTTTTTTTGTAAATTTGTTAATTTTCAGGTCATCGTATATTGTATATTACGTTTAGATATCAATGTTTTAGACCAAAAGGACCGTCTTTAAATCTCAAAATTGAAAATAATGTTGCCACATTAATTTCTAATGCGATCGCACGATTATTTAGTGAATTGTCTATTTATTAATTTCAGTGTTTTGTAGTACTCAATATATTCGATGTTTTTGTCAATACAATAATAGCCTGGACGCGTATAAGGCAAAAAAAGATTGAGTTTCGCGCGATTATTAAAAAAGAATATTTGTTATACAATTAGTTCCGACTGTGGTCATCAATCGCTATTTTTAAAATGGAAAAACCAGGTGACGTATGTTAGTATCGTTTTCTGTGACGAATTAAAAAGTGCACTTCAGTGAGGGTATCGATATTTAATGCTAAAATGTGTGTCGATGAAATTATTTCTGGATATAAACCATTATCTGATTCGTTCAATCATGCGTTCACAAGAATGCGTGGACTTTGATTTAGTTGCCTAATTATTAAATGTTCTTAGATCATTTTCAATAATCTGTGAATGTAAAAATAAACTATTTTAAAAGGGCCTTAAAATTATTTCTCATTTATTACTCAGTCGTGTGAAAGAGAGCTAAAGCATTAATTTGTCAATTTGCATGCGAGTTTTGTCCTGCTCATATGTATTCAATATTTTTGTTGTATATAACAAAACAAAAAATATAGTATATGGCGTTATTTTTTTTTTCAATTATATATTTTTTTTATTTTGGATATTTTAAATAGTATCTAAGTAATACGATGTACGAATAAAATAAAGGACATCTAATCTCAATACTTTCATGAGGGTCAAATTTATTTCCAGGTCGGAATAATAGGTGTCGCTAAGAGTATAAGATTTATTAATTTTGCCATAATTATTGTGAGTGCGGCGCGATGCGGTTACGATAAGCTACAGATAAATAAGTTTGGAGACGTTTTTGCGTTTGTAGTAGTGTTTGTATACACAGTGACTAAAACCGGAATAAATCAGTTTGCGTTAGCTACCACTTGCCTCGCACTCTCGCATCAGTCAGTTTTAAGTAGCGTCAGAAGTTATTTATACATATTAAATTACGTTTAATACGTATAATATTAAGTATCTACCTATAAGAAATTAAAAAATATAAAAGTATATGTTTTTTATTTATCTGCTGACCGTACACAGCTACCAATGCAAAATGTCTCCAGGCTGATTTGGCTGTAATTATGTGTAATTGCTTGTAAATTAGATTGAGTTTTATTGTTAACATAAGATTTTGGTACCGGAACATATACAGCTGAACGAGACTGACTATCGGCTATGTAATAAATATATTTTAAAAAAAACTGTTGTTCTAAAGTTCGCTAAGAGAGTAGTTTAAAGTTTCGAATATCTGCATTTTTTTCCTAAATGATTTAGTTAATAATAACTTACAGTTAGCATACAAAAATACGCAGAGATATGCGAGTGCAACACTTTTAAGTTTTCCCCTATAAAGTAGCCATTTTGCAGACGTGGTAATGTTCCACGACAGTGTCGATGTAGTTACACTGCGCGGTCCATTCGGTTGGATCTGAACACAGCGCATGTCACACGCGCGATGGACTTGAGTGTTCGGGTGCTGATTCAACCAATGAGCATACGAGAAAGAAACGAGCGATTCTGAAACGTTAAAAGAAAAAACTACTCCGAACTTCTGTCATCATCATCATCATTCCAAACAATTCCTCTGAACGCTCCAGATGACAGATACGATAGAAGATGCAGAGAGATGCTAAGTCCCGCCGCAGCGCCAGCGGGTGTAGCCGATTGGAGATCGCTTGATCGTCGACGATTCGAGCCGCTTTTTGCTAAATACGGTCAAAAGTTTGAAGCTGGTATGTACTTATTAATTACACTTAATCTGTATAATATTAAGTACCTGCCTATAACAATAAATATAAAAAGTGTTTATTTATTTATCTGCCGACCGTACACTACTACAAACGTCTCCAAGATGATTTGGTGGTAACGTATTTAATCTCACACATTGAAATAATGTATTTAAGAAATGGGACGCGCATTTACCAATACAAGTTCCAGACTTAACCGCTAGATGGCCTTGTACTATAAATTTGGTACGTTTTAGTCCGATAATGCCGTTTTCCATCACACTGCCTCGGTTCTGTCAAACATTACATTGATGACGCGCTGGTATTGAAGTGAATATTATTAAATATGTGCAAAGAATGTAAATGCGCTAATCGATAGTCAATTGATTTTTATGTACCTATGTGAGTTATAAATTGAGATGTTATATTATTAATATGAATAGCAATTAATTGAAATATTATATTAATGACGAATAATATACTTTTTAAAAATATTCTTATGTTTTTTAATGTTTTAGTTCTTACATACAATCACGCATTTTCCCCTAATTCTCCAGCAGGCATCGATCGCGTGATTGGCGGGAATACTGACCACAATACTACCGAAAAATTGGGGTAGGTAGAGACCACTTCTTTCCAATATTTAATGTAGCAAAGTGGCTATCTGTGGTCTATATTTTGCCGCGGCGGGAAACGAATCGTTTCGGGTGGCGCCATGGCGCCATCACGACGCCGCCATTTTATAAGGTTCAAAAGTGATTAAAGTTCCTCATTGCTTTTCCAAGGAAAGAGGTTGAGGTAGGAAAGGTATATTGAGCAAGGAGTATGGAAATTGGGAAATGAACTTAAAAAGGCCGGGCTTGCTTATTCGTACACTTATGTTTATTTGCTGGACAAACTAAAAGACTAAGTATTCCCTAATCATTTTAGTTATTATATTCCTAATAAATTCGGTAGTTTACGAATATTTTCAATGTGGCCTTTTGTCTTTATACATCAGAGTCGGCACGAGTCTGTTAACACTAGGTTACGAAAAATACTTCTCTTTTTCCCCCAGATCTGATTCGTGTTTCGGGATCGCCATGCTACAGAGAACTTGCAATAGTAAACACTTTGAATAGCGAAATTTAAAAGCGATGATCGTGAACAATTCAAAATTTGGTGGAACAATTATTTCAGTATTATTTTAGGTTTTACTATAATATATAATAATATATTATGTAGATATCTTTATATATATATGTGTGTGTGTTAGAATGTGCATTTTATTCTTATGATAGTTTTTTCGCATGTTTATATCTGTCATTCTCTTTGCACCTACTTTATTATTTCGGTTCTACCCAAAAGTGGACCGGCAGAGACGCCTCAGGCAATAAGTCCGCCTTTACACATTGTGTAAAAAGTTTAAATAAATAAATAAATTTATATAAAGAGCATCAGAGACAGCGTTACCTATGGTGCAGGGTGTGCGTTGCATACGGGCGCAGCAGCGTTAGGGGGTGCCGGCCGAGCGCCACTTTACTACGCGCGCTTACTAGGTGCCTCTAGGGTGATTGCACACGGGCGCCACATAGGCTGGAGACGCCTCTGAACGATGAATCATGTGGCGTGTTGCGGTATGATTTGTGTCGGTTGAGTATCTGTAAATTTAATCTGTTAATTTTTTTGTTATGAAAAATTGGTCCTATTTTTTCGCGGAAGATATGTGAAAAGTGGATTCTAGTTGATATTTGAGTAATACCAGTCGTTGTACGGATTGTAGAGGCTACGAACTGACGTCAGACGTTGGTCGGTCGCACGCGGTGTCTGGCACATTACCGGTGATGGAGCTCGCGGGGAGCTCACTCGAGGAAGTGGTCATTCCTGTGTAGCGCCAGCATAATAATAGCGTCACTCCATTTTGTCCGTCGATGCTGTACCAGCTAAGCTATGTACCAGGATAATGAGCAGCAGCGTTATCGTGCTATTCAATTAAAATCTATTGCGATCTTCAACACACAAGACATTACGTCAGATTTCTCCTTTATAAGAAGGCCCATGTCCAGCACCGGACTTCCATAGGCTGCTGCTGCTGTTACTGCTGTTGCTGCAGTTGCTGCTGCTGCTGCTGCTGCTGCCGATGATGATAATTCTGCATCTTTCGCTAAGCTACAGTGATCCGAGCGTCAGTGACTTTCGATTAAATCTGGTACGCAACGCGTCCACATTAAGATTGGAACAGTACCACCAGGTTAGTTGAATGCTCGTGTGCTATATCTATGCATATTTATATTTGCTATATTATTATCTTAAAAAAAATCAGAATCGCACCGGCAACCCGGTCCCGCCAACAACAGATCCTTACTTAAGTCAGGATAATGACAGGATGGATTAAGTATCGTCTGCGATGCAGTCATTTATGTTCCATCGTCCCTGGTATTAAGCGAGAGGTGCGCGTACGATTTCGATGCACTTAAAATAATCCTTGGTATTTCATAGCACCAGAGCACTCGGCCGCTCGGCTGCGATCCGTCGCGAGCATTATGCACAACTTAACTCTCAATAATTGCGGACGCAGCGTTTAAGTAAAGTTTTTCATTGTTGCACTTACGAATTCAAATATTGTGCGTTATTTGTCTACAGTTGAGATTCTCGAGCCATTGTTTTTCTTCTTTGTGTTACAATAGAAGCGGAAACATGAAATGAAACCTATCCATCCAAAGGGTTGTCTGGAAGCGATCACACGTTGCGATAACATCTCTCGGTGTACACTTTCTAATTCTTCTTTTCTGCCTGCGGAAGAATAGAATATAGAATAGAATATAGAATAGAAAAGAACAGAATAGAATATAGAATAGAGTGTGGTTTATTGCACACAATATACCGCACTCTATTCTATATTCTATTCTGTTCTAAATTTCGCATTTGCTGAACGCAGTCCATATACAATTGAGCCTAGAATCAGTAAGAAGTCCGCCAACTCTACTAAGGGATGTAATTATTAGTATTAAGCATGTTCCTATGAATAAGAATACTTCGACGCACTGTTGTTCTAGGAGGCTAATACAAACACAGCAGGGGATTTATTCAGGCAGATTCCTTCCATGAACATCTAATTTGTTATTCAATAAATCCTCACCTGTGATGCTACGGCCTTTTGCAGTGATCTGATCAACCTGCATCGATCTTTGTCCACTGCCAAAGTGTGATCATAGCCCCAATACGTTCAGCAACGGTGTCTCCGACGCAAAGAGGTGTCTTGCGATATCTGTACCTATATGCATGAGCGGTGCAGTTATGGATAATATATGAAATCCATATATTTTTAGTATAAAAAGGTCTGAGTCGAATAATATACTATAATAGAATATATCCGTCTCTGCCTGTATTTAACAATAAAGCGAAACAATTTTATTTAGAGAATCTGCTTTTATAAATACCATATGGTAATATTTGTGTGGGTGCGTGCTGCGTGCGTGTATGTATGTGTGTATAAGTAAATATGTTATTTTTTAGTATATTATACCCAGTTTGACATATGAACAACAGAAATACCGTATCTTGTTCATGGTAAATTATTCAACTAAATTTAATTCATTATTTTAATATACTACCGGCGAATACTCATGACATCAATACTCTCCACCCAAAGGTTGCCTGGAAGAGATCGCTTTCAGCGATGAGGCCGCCCATTGTAACACATTTCGTATTTGTTTTTTTCCTTCTGTAATTAATTGTTTTTGGTGTGATAATAAATAGTAATCTATCTATCTATGCTATATCGGTCAGATGATCATTTAGTAGTGAACAAATCTTTTAGTGTAACACAAGAGATTCACGTGTCACTAACGGTCGCTGTTAAATAGCGCACGGGCGAAACCAGTGGGTCTTATATTACACCTCAGCAATATCGTACACAGCGCCGGCATAATAACTACCCCACTCCACTGCTACGCGCGGGTGTTATACGAACCAGCTAACTACCAGAATAATGAGCGTCCGCGTTATCCTGTTATACAATCAAAATTTACCGCGATCTCTAAGACGCCTGCCAAGCGGGGACAATATGGCAAATCCTTCATTTTTAACGTGGAGGCCTCTGTGCAGCAGTGGGTTTCCACAGGGTGACGATGATGAAAAAAATAATAATAATTCTTTATTAACATAAGTATAGANCTAACGGTCACTGTTAAATAGCGCACGGGCGAAACCAGTGGGTCTTATATTACACCTCAGCAATATCGTACACAGCGCCGGCATAATAACTACCCCACTCCACTGCTACGCGCGGGTGTTATACGAACCAGCTAACTACCAGAATAATGAGCGTCCGCGTTATCCTGTTATACAATCAAAATTTACCGCGATCTCTAAGACGCCTGCCAAGCGGGGACAATATGGCAAATCCTTCATTTTTAACGTGGAGGCCTCTGTCCAGCAGTGGGTTTCCACAGGGTGACGATGATGAAAAAAATAATAATAATTCTTTATTAACATAAGTATAGATTACAATTTCATTGTGTCCCTGACTTCTGAATTAGGTATAGACCTGAGTTTCAGAAGTCAGTGCCATTCCCAATTCTATATACCACTTAATAATTAACAAATAAAATAACAATAGAGGAATCAATAAGTACAACTATAAATAAAAAAATTATGTATCACAATGTACTAAAGACACCAACTTTACGTGCCATCTTACGAAACACAAGGATGCAATACTTGTACGTACGTTTGCTTACGTACACTTAAAAGCGGTACGCGACTACCGCAGCATCAGGAAAACGTGAGACGAGCGAGCGAACAGCGCGCGGGTATGTAGCGGTGCACGGCGGCGAATAAGATGGAACATTGTTATCCCGACGATCGCTGAGGCGGACGGGTGTGGAGCGCTTTGGGCGCCGGTGTCCAATAACGCACGTCACGTCACCATGCGAACACACATAATTAATGTTCTCGAAACATACGGGTTAGTAATTTCATACTGTAAGTGGGATATAAGTTAGCATATGGTTGATAACATTTTTTAAGAAATAACATGATTCCGTCATCTTGATATTCACAATTTAAAAAATATTAAGCTTCTACTCACAACTAAACAATTTTTACAATAAGTCCATCGACTGTGTTTCATTTGTAAGCACTGCCGAGATAATAACACAGTAATCGAAACGCAGAATTCGTAACATAGTCAACGATTATCACGTTCGTATATTAAATTGGTTAAACATTCTGGCTCTAATTTATTTCTGATTTCCTCCGTGTTTCAAAAGATACGTGAAGACACCCGACTGGCGAATGACATCGTCGCAGGCAATGACGCCAGATCTTAACTCGCCCCAAAACTACATTCGCTGTTGATAACAGCAGATCCTGAATTATTTCAGAATAGTGAAAACGAAGAAACACATTATCGCCAACAGATTACAATATTATAGCGACTAGTCGTTAATATATGAGTAGTTCAAACTTACCAAAACGGTATCAAACAGCTCACGCTCGGTAGGGCGGGTCGATTGACGTGATTTTTATTAAATTGTACGGTAATGAGTAGGTAATAATCGCTCATCGAGTAGCTGTCTGCTAATTTACTAGGAACTTATCCGGGCCGCAAAACGTGGTGTAATGTTGAAGAAATATCGTATTAAAATGGACACAAGCGGACCGCCTCGGATTAGCGGTGCGGTACGAGGTCGCGTCCGCATTGCGCTGCATCTATTGTACTGAAGATTAAAAATAATACTTACCTACAGGAGCTACAAGTTGTGAATGAGGCAATGACAAATAATTAGCTACTGAATAAAGAGCATTCGGGGTTTGAATCAGGGTTGTTGCTGATGCGAGGTTCTGTGACCTGCGGATTTTTGGAAATTGATATCAGCTAAGCTGCTTTTGATGATGTTTGGATAAATTACAGACAATGTAAAGAATTAAGTAAAATGCTAAGTTGCTAATTAAAAAAGTAAAATAACCTTTTATATTATAGAATTTTTTATTAGTTATTAATCAGAATTTTATATCCATTTTCTTACTTATTATTATCTTCTTAATATTTATTAATATTGAAAGTTTAGGAGCGGCAATATCTATTTTGAAAATAAAAGCTGTGCTGTTTTTCATCAGCGAGGTGCGGTGGTTGCGGCTTGGCTTATAAATTAAATCTGCAGAACAAAATATGTATGTAATTGTTCGCTGGGCACACTTGCCGGCGGTTGTGATAAGTATGGTGGAAAAATGGACCGCAAGAGCGAGATACGTGCTATAAATTCCACCCCCAAAGTTCATGGCGCTACATAAAATTCATCAGTGAACTTCAACATTAATCAGCGCGGATACTGACGCTGGCGTTGATATTAAAAATATTACAGAAGTTCCGCAGTACTGATGCTAATACTCGCAACAACCCTAGTTTGAACATAGCAGAAGAAAAAGTTAATCTTTTTCTTCTGCAGGCACATATCTATACTATTATAAAATTGTTAAATATCAAATTTTCAAAAATCAAAGATCTTTCTAGATCTGAAACCGAATCCGTCGAAGTTTGTTTGTTTGTTTGTTCGGGCTTCACGTAAAAATCATCGGGTCAATATTGGTTAAACTGTTACAGTTTTAAAGGTACTATTCTGAATTAAATAATGCGGCATGTTTAAACGTACTACAAAATAATACTTAGAACCATTTTTACTTGAGCTCTCGTACCTTAACGGCATCCACTAAAACGCTATCGAGCTGTATCTTCAATTAAACTGGACTAATTTTGATGAAACATACCGCAGTATTTAAGTTGGAATAGTACATTTAAGACTGTTACTCGTTTAACTAAAGTCTACCAACTGGTTTTTGCGTAAAGTTTGAACAAACAAACAAATAAACAAACATCGACTGATTTGGTTTCAGAAGACCTTAATTTGTCGATCTCAATAGTTTTTTTAAAATATCTTTTTAGAAAATTTGACATTTAAGTAACAATTTTATAATAGTATATATCGCTCATCCAATAGAACAATGACGTAATTGCAAAAAAGTTAAAATGTTATTTTGTGTTTAATTTGGATGATTTGTTGTTTAATATGGTTTTTTTTCGAGAATGCTCAAATTATTAATAAAAATCTATAAATAAATTATGAAAAATCATGATAATTGATATGATTTACAAATAGGGTATAATCCAATTTTAAACTAAAACGCTTCTTCTGATAAATTGCAAAAATGTAATTACGTCATTGTTCTATTGGATGAGCGATATATCAAATCTTCCCATTTTTATTAATAAGAAGCTTTATCATAAAGCCTTATCAGTTCTAGTAGCAAATCATTTCCTATATCTTCGAAAACAAAAGTCAAATGAAAGACCCCATGCACTGCTCCGAGTCTTTTGTTGCGTTTATCGTAAATGCGGGTAAGTATTGTAAGGTGCGGCGCAACTACCCGCATCTCATTCTGTAATGAAACTATTTTCAGGTACTTAATTTATTGTGCAGTGCATTTAAGTCCCTCAACCGGAAAGCGTAATGCGGGTAGACCCCCGACTAGGTGGACCGATGACCTGGTGAAGGTCGCGGGCAATCGGTGGAAGCAGGCGGCTCATAGTCGCTCACAGTGTGGCGAACATTAGAGGAGGCGTATGTCCAGCAGTGGGCGTCTGTGGGCTGATATGATGATGATGGTGACAATGGATTTAAGTTTCCCAAACTTATTTGATTCTTTCTTATTAATTTAGAGTGCATTGTAGGGCATAGTACATCCTACAGTTCATAGATGTTGGTTGAATTGACTCTTAACTAAATTTCCTACTATTTTATAAATGCAAACATGACTGTTGGTATGTTCTTCTTTTACACATCAATAAAACAACAAATCGACCTGATTCTTCGAAAGTCCACGCGGGTGAAGTCGCAGGTAAAAGCTAACATTTATCACTTACAAAATTATACCATTGGTTTGAATGGATGAAGTTGTGTTAACTTAAATTACATTAGCTATTTATTTATCGCCCGGAATTGGTACTTTACATTTACCGAAAATTTACCCTATAGTCCTATACCCAAATTCCATATTCCTTGCTCAATACACCTTTCCTACCTCAACCTCTTTCCTTTCTTTCCTTTTCGT
>WUAW01015362.1:14441-25179 GCA_017165845.1 Thaumetopoea pityocampa | reverse complement strand
ATGGGAGGGATTTCAAAAATACAACTCAATTGTTTTTTTTTTTTAAATTATTATGGCAACAAACATATATGTATATTTTACAATATAAAGTCAGGGACTACTTAATCTTTTAGCCTGTCCTGCAAATAGACTTAAGTATATGGGTCAGCGGCCCGGCCCGCCGAGCTACTACTGTCTCTTCTTTCTCCTTCCGAGTTAGCAGTATCCTATAATCCTTTTCCTAAATTCCATATTCCTTGCTCAATATACCTTTCTTACCTCATCTCTTTTCTTTCCTCTCCACAAAGCTGTGGGAACGCAATGAGAAACTTTAACATTTTTGTACCTTATAAAATGGCGGCGTCGTGGATCGCCACCCGATACATCTTGTTGCCCGCGGAGGCAAAATGTGGGCTGCGCATAGCCACTTTGCTACTTATTAAACAGTCGTAGCAGGTGGAAAGAAGTGGTCTCTGCTTACCACAATGGGAAAAAAGCGTGACTGTATGTATGTATTCTTTATTAAGAATGTACAATCAATAAGAAAGATATCTTTGCAGTTAATGATAATTTTTAAAACAGTATTACCTGATGAAAACAATAGTTGCAAAAATTGAGGTTTTGTTTCTATAAAAAGAAATAAAAGCAAATAATATAAGTAGAAAAACAAAGTTTTGCAACTACGAAGTAAGTAGATACCGACAAAGCAAACAAAAAGTCCAGAAAAATATACAAAACAATAAATTTGAAAAACCTGTAAACTTAATTCTAAGTTAAAATCGATTATTTTAAAAGGTACAAATACTGTCTTAGAATGTATATATAATATTTTTATTATAAGACCACCTAATGTAAACTTTATGTAAATTATAATACCTATTATAAAATTGTTAATTATCAAATTTTCAAAAATATTTGAAAACAAACTACTCAGATCGATTAATTAAGGACTTCTGAAACTAAATCCGTCGATACTTGTTTGTTTGTTCGGGCTTCACGCAAAAAACAGCAGATAGATTTTGACTAAACTGTTACGGTCTTAAAGGTACTATTCCGACTTAAATACTGCGGCATGTTTCATCAAAATCGGTATTATATCGGTATCGGTAGAATTGAAGATAGAGTTTGATCTGCGGGTCGGGAATTGCGTGATTCCCGCGTAAGGCGCAAGGACCAAGGCAGACGCCGCACAGTTTTTAGTGGGTGCAATTCTCACGTAACCGTCGTGCTGTGCCCTCAGCGCAGCGGTATGGGTCAGCCATTTTTTATGCGTAAAAAAAGATACAGCTTGTTCCCTGTTTTAGTAGCCGCCGTTAAGGTACGAAAGCTCAACTAATGGTGATATAGAGGAAAACCGATAATCACGCGGACGGCGCTGCAAGCAAAAGCTAGTGTTGTATAATAATAAAACTATATCATGTTAGCAAACCACACGCCATATCTGTGGGGACAATCACCCGGCATTCCACGAGTGTGGTTCGCGGTCACCGGTGGCTATGTATGGAGATGCGCGGTCATACCTAGATGATTCGCGACTCCTACGTACGACGAACACAAAAGGACATGAGTGCGCGCATAAAAACTTTCTTAATGACTTAACAAACTTAAAAATCTATTAAATTTAAGTAGACTTATGTTAAAGTATATTGGCGGTGTAATGGTTACAAACACGATTCACGATCTAAAGGTCGTGGGTTCGATCCCGGTACAAATGAGTTATTTCTAATTTATATACGGTCTAAATTGTAGACACCAAAGTACTCAACAGAGAAGGACAACTGTGAGGACATAAGGTAAGGACATAAGTTACCATAAGGTAAATCGTTACCTGTTGAGCCCGAGTAGTGTATGACCATATAGCGCTGTCACAGTGTGCTGGCATACAGAGCATTAGTAGTGTACGAATGCGCGTGGTGTACATATATGTATAAATCGACACTGTCGTAGAAAAATTTCACATTTACAAAATAGCTAAGTAGCCATTTTGTAAATGTGACATTTTTGTCTCCTGTAAAGTTACAGGGGAGCAATTTAAAATTATGGACTCGCACAACTCTGCAATTTTTTTTATAAATTATTTAATTAATAATAACTATACTATAAACACAGTATACATTACAGTGTAAAATAATAACTTACAATAGAGTGGATGTGATATTGTCTATGACAGTATCGAAATGTATATTAATGTATGTTTAGTAAATGTATTAGTGTATAATGCTTATGTTTTATTTTTAAATAATAAGGCTGCTTCATCTAGGCTATATTATTTATATTTTTAATATAATGTGTTAATAACATATACGTATTTTTTTTATTCCGTGATGTCGGATTTTTTCGTTAATATTTTGGTAGTTGTATAGTTTAGAAAAATAAAAGCAATATTATATTTTCAAAATTGTATATTTTATAAACAACTTACTTTATAAACAATATCAAAACGACAATATCTGACTCTAGTATCTTTAAATATATCTTACATCAAACAAATAGTCATAGTTACATACAACACTATCTAATATCACAGATGTTTTTTTACATAATCCTCTTATAACAAAACACGATATAACTATAGTATTAGTTAAACACGTATTAAAGTCATCAGTAATTCATTCAGAAAATTATAAGAACATAGTTATAAAACCTATCGTGTTTTGTAATAAGGTGATATAAATTGTTAACGGTATTTAATTTTTTTTAAAGCAATATACAATTTACACATTTAAAAATATTTTTAGAACTAACTTGTATTTATACAGATTTGTTTGTCCATGTAAAATTAATATCACAAGCGAATACATGAGTTAAACAAAATAACGAGTTACAAAGTTCAAAACACGTACAAACATTTTGAATTCATTAAAAATTGTATGAGATTGAGTTTCCGGTGAATTGTTTACAGAAAACAGTAACAGCTTTATTATTAAAGTTGCATCGTAGTAAATATGCTATCTAGGGCAGAACTTAAAATGAGGGAACAGGAAACAGTGCAGCGACAAGAATCTGAAACAAAAATTTGGATTGCTTTATTATCTCCAGGGTGACTTTATTAAGTTAGGTTAGCATTGATGCCGATTTTGTTGTAAGAGAACTTAACTAAATTCGGTCCTTACCTATTTTTTTTAACGTCAAACGCCAAAACGAGATAGAAAACATTTATAGCAAGTGCCGACCTGTGTTTCTATTAAACGGTTCAAAAAATATTGCGTTTTTTGGTATCTTTAGTGCGTGTGTTCCGAAATCGCGCCTAAATCCTTTAATTTTGACGTTTTATAAACGAAACTGACAGCACCAAAATTGTAGCTATCTCGTTTTGGCGTTTGACATTAGAAAAAGATAGGGNNTTTATGATACAACAGAATCAGCACCAGTGTCTTCAAAATAATATAGAAGAGAATTAGAGAAAGCTAGAGATGAGTATATGAGAAGTGTACTCTAGCTTAAAAAAGTTGAAATCACCAAATTACATGGGAACACGCACTGTGGATATTTGACTATACCAAAAATTTGGTTCATGGTATAGTAATCTTAAAAGTATTAAAAATATTCCTTAATAGAAACTAAAGAATAGTGTAAAAGGTATGATTATCTAAGATTCCAAATATTATACTTTTATTAAGTTAACACGTAATCGCAAGCACTTTAAAATTTGATGAATATAATGACGTCATATGTCAGTAAACAGATTGTCATCGCGACTGTTACAACGAGCGACACACGAAATTTATACTGACTTGTGACGTCACTAGAGCACATTTAGATGCACGGGCGTATTCATGATATTTTTAATGTTTGTTTCTAATTAGTATAAATATTAAAAAATTAAGAAAAGACACACTAATTATTCTTAATTAAAATGGTTTTCTAAATAAAGTTAAATAACTTATTAGGCATTCAGTATAATATAGGAGTGAATCCTTTACCCTATAAATTACGTTATAATAATGTAGCGCAGCTGCGTTTGCAGTAGTGTGCTTTTATAAAGAGTGGTACGCCAATTTTTTATAATGTTCAGATCCACGCGTTATTCGTCGCAGTGTGCACTGCAAATAAGTTGTATTTGAAAGAAAACCTCTTTAGGCACGATAAAAACTAAAATGCTATGGTTTCGCGTTACGCTTGTATGACAGGAGCTAAATGCGCCATCAGCTAACTTCATCAAACCAAATTTTACAGGGAACCTCTGAGTCGTGTCGTATTAACACTAAACTTACCGACATAGACTGTGGCAGTCAAATGAACGCTTTCAAATTAAACATTATATTCTTTTCTACTTGTTTATAAATAATACAGAACTTAACATAAGCAATAAAACACAAAATAATTAAAAAAACATTTTGATTAGTCTTAAAAGTGATCATTTGACCGCTCTGGTGGGTTTAGTGTTAAAAATGACAAATAAATGAAACAGTTTTACGTCTTTCGCATGCACACAATATACGCATCCATATTTTTTTAACTTAAGCCTACATAGAGACCAGTTTCATCTATAACAGTTACTTTAAAATGCACTATAACAGTTAATTTAAATAAATAAACCAGCACTCTCACCTAGTAGGATCATATCTGTTATCAAATCCAGGAACGTTGACCACGTTCCATTCTTCCTTAATTTTGCCGTAGCTAAAGGAAATCTGATCCCTGAAGGTCTCTGGTGGAAGCAGCTTCATTTGTTCTAAGTGAGAATGGAACTCCGGTACAAGAGTGAGATTTTTCTTCATCAGGTGTTCTAAAGATAATAAATTAAAATTAATTTCAATGGACTATAAAAATAATATGTTTATTTAAATTAATTCAAATTAGATCAAGTGAAGATAAAGCTAATAAAAATTATTTTACGTCCTATTGAAGTACAAAATATGAGCTTATTTAAAATAAAAATTTCCACCCCACTGATTATTTCAAACTACGTACTACGTACATAAACTATGGTAAAATGGTATAATATATGGCAGATGCATGTATATATACGGTATAGTATATTACGATGGAAGAAAACGTATTTGTTGTAACTAGCGAAAACAAATTTTTTTTCACTATAACCAAAAACCTGTCGCAAAATTAGAAAAACCCCAACTTTTTAACTTTTTACTCTTTGGTAAAAAGTATCCATATATGTAATTTATCTGGTGAAAAAAATTATGATTTTCTTAGATTTGCAACGATTTTTTAGTTCGAGTGAAAAATTTTGTTTTAGTTACAGCAAGTACGTTTTTTCCCATCGATATCTTATTAATTATTATTTATATTGTGTTTATATTTATGTAGAAATATTTGTTAGTGTCAAGTGCAGTACTACAGGCCTATCTCGCTCCTTAGCCACACATGTAAGTTGTTCTCGAGAGTCATCACAAACAGTCTCGAACGCAGGTTTGACGACTTCCAGCCTTCCGGACAAGCCGGTTTCCGAAATGGCTTCAGTCTATTCAGAAATTTCAATTCAGTTCAGTCAGAAAAATCAGCAGGTAGATTTTGGTCAAACCATCACAGTATTAAAGGTACTGTTCCGACTTAAATACTGCAGCATGTTTCATCAAAATCGGTCCCGTAAAATTGAAAATAGCTCAAGTAAAAGTGGATCTAAGGCTTTTTATATAAATCTACTATGATTGTAGTGGAAAATCGACATTCACGCGGGAGGAGCCGCGGGAAAAGTTAGTTAATAATATCAGTATTAACTTCATCTCTGCATTATTCAAAGGTAGACTAGTAGAGACTGCCTTAAGCATTACATAAACCTGACTTTCCTTTTTGTGTATAAAATAAATAAATAATGTGGGACACCTGAGGGTGAACTATTTTAGTTATAAGTACATTAATATCCAAAAGATTGTCTAGGGGAGTCACTCATCCGTATTTCACGTTTTAAAAGGGGCTGCCATATTTTGTCGCACTCAAATAAACCCAACAACTCAAATTCACTACAATCAACTGGATTATGGATTTTATTTTTTATAAAAAGATGTGTAAATGTAAATGATGCGAAAGAGGTGTGTCGGAATTGTATCATGTTGTAAAATTATAATTTTGAAGAATCTGGCATTGTGGTTATTTGAAACAATAGATTAAATAAATTTCTTTCAAAATCTTTTTGTCTAGTAATATACGGAAAGTGTCACTTTTGTTTTCAAATATGCGATATTATATATCAGAAAAAAATATCTCACCGATTATAAATCCCATAGAAACATCGTCTGGTAATCGTATTTTTTCACATATGCTAATGAATCTGCCACCGCTGTAACAAACAATAAAGATTTAGATGATCTTTATATGATGTAAGAACCATATAAAAATGTAGATAATGGAATTATATAATATTTAATTATCATTCTCTCTATATTATGGTCCTCATAGAGTTAAAAAGATGCTCAAACGTGTTTGCTGGAAATTCGTCTAAAGGAGAAATTCAACTGATCTAACTAGAGACCAAAAGCGGAAATATTGTTTCGTCCAAATAGAAGTGAAATTTTGCAAGAAATCCAGAACTTCTATGAGCTGATTTAAATCTCGACCCGTAAAACTGTGTCTCAGCACTTGGGGTTCAGGGCAACGGAACCAAGCTAGTCTAACACTTCTCGTCGTAGCGTTCGTGAAGCTACATTCAACGCCCCTTAAAATATAAAAATAATCTTTGAGCAGTGATTATCAATGATAATCTACGGTAAAACAACGTAGTCTTAGACTACTGATCTCAAATTAATCCCGAGTCACTCAACGTGTTTTGGAAAAATTTATGCCCAGAGTTTCTTTGCGTGAATTACTCTTAAACGATCATTCATAAAAGAATTAAATAGTTCGTAACATAATGAAGTTGGCAGTTATATACACCCCAAATCAATATCTGACGAAGAAGAAAGGTAGAAGCAAGGCAAATTAGAAGTGGAGAGTTCGGACCAGACCTAGAATGGATTTATCAATAAGAACATTGAGAATTGACCGATAAAAGAGGGACTAATATATCCAGGTAGAAAAAAGGAATATGAGGGGCTCGCCTTTAAGCGATGAATAATAAATACTCACCTCGCAACAGGTAACATTTTCAAAGCTAAACTTCTGCTTATGCAAAATCCAGCACCGCCTGTGGCGAACCAAAATGATGACAGCAACTGAAACAAATTTAACTTTTGTAACCACATTTTATCCAAGCTTAAAAGAGATCGCTCTTATTCATAATACGTTCTGGACACACACACCTTGATCTAGTCCCAAACTAGGATTTCTTGTATCTTATATATTTGTGGTCATTATATAAAATTTGCATCTACCGGGGTTCGAATCTCGGGACTCATTGGCACAGAAATTAGGGTTAATACCATTGTGCCCATCAGCCGTCAAAGGTAATAAGAATATATTATTGCAGTCTAGTGCATTATTTTTTGTATTTTATTTTTTACATCCATATTTCTTGTTCCAATAAAGCGTTAATATATTTTTTTTCCGACAAGCTGCAACCTGCAATTTCGCTCGCGATAATTCTGTAATTTGGATGATGATATGATGATTTGGATGATTCTTGGTATATAATCTGTCTCCCTATAGAATTTTAAGCAATTGACTTACCTGTTGTAGCGTTAAGAGGTAACTGATAGACAGATAGACAAACCCTTTTTAGCTTTTATTAAATTTATGTAGATTAGTATAGATGTCATTCTAAAAGCAGTGAGTCCAATCCATGTACAGACAAGTCTTAGACCAATGTTTATATGTAGTCGAGACCAATGTTTTTCGAAATCATATGCGTATTAATAATTAATTATTATTTGCTTCAAACAATGAAAGAAAATATTATGAGGAAATACCTGAGAAATATTATTGACGGCATATGAAGTGTGCTTGAGTAAGCTATAACCATGCTGGCCTAATGCGGGTGCATAGGCCAGCACGGCTCTATATCCGTGCGCCTCTCATTCGCCTCTCATTCTAGATGGGTTGATGATGATTTGTGAATACATGATGATTCATTATTGTAGGATTATGATTTATAACAGGTGCCAATCGATGACTTATCCTGTTAAAAATGGTTGCAGATGGTTTATGTTTGATGATCTATAATATTTTTTCTAGATGTTCTATTTCTTTTATGACTAATCTATTCCCACATTCGAATTAACTGCGTTACTCTTCTCGTTTTGGTAAAAATCATCATCATTTTAGCGCACAGACGTCCATTGCTGGACATAGGTCTTCTGTATTGATCGCCACACTGAAAGGCTATGAGCCGTCTACATTTATCGATTGCCAGCGACCTTAATTAGGTCATTGGTTCACCTAGTCTGGAGTCGATCTACAGCACTCTTTCAGGTTTGAGATCGCCACTCCAACATTTTTAGACCCCAACCTCCACCAGTTTTAGCTTGCAGATCTGAATGAGACTGGGCTTATAGAAATGTATCCCATCCACTGGCACCTCAGCTTGCAATCCTTTGAGCCATATCGGTAATTCTGGTTCTCCTGCGGATTACCTTATTGCGGATTTGATCTCGTAGGGAAATTCCGAGCATAACTCTTTTCATTGTTTGCTGGGTGACCTTAAGGTTTCTTATAAGATCCATAGTCAGTGGCTGTATCTCAGATCCGTATATCATCAGTGTTAATACGCACATATTTAATACACTGATCTTATAATACTATTTCCAGAATTTTCGACAAGAATATGTCAAGTAGTTTCCCCAAATGCTAAATAAAATAATAAAATACCTTATTCGTAGGTTTCTTGTACAGCTTAAGTGGTTCGTAAACAGATGTCCTTCCCAGATACCAATCTTCCTGATGATTATATTTTTGTAGAAGGTTGACCAAACGGGGCACGTTTACGTAATTGTCGTCATCGAAGTGGCAAAACCATCTGTTCCAAAAAAAAATCTTCATGAACACTTGCCTAAAAAAGCTTTAAAACCTTAAGATAGTAAATTGGATTCACAGAGTTTCGATCAAAATAAAAAAATGTCCATTCAAGGGAGAGTCAAAATTAACGGAAAGGATATAACGAAAAAGGAACTGGGTAAATAGGATAGCATTCCGCGCTGTATGCATAGGTGTGTCTTTGACTTTGGTGGTCGCCAACAAAAAAGCACAATATTTTGTACTAACAAAGTGATTGTTATTTTTAATTTTAATTCTATACTTTAAAGAACACAATCTACAAAATTTTTACTCTAAGATCTATATATAATTTAGCTGCTTTAGTTAAATAAAATACAATCCTCCTATAAAATTCGTCTATACGAGTAAGTTGTACGTTCTGAAAAATCGGAGTATCTCGACTTTACTTTCATTCCTTTTTAATGAAAGTGGAAATTCCTTTTTAATAAGTATTGGTATTAAAAAGTCGACGATTGGTTCAGTTAACTTTCGAAATTAATTTCGGATTTGAATGCAGTTATGGACAAACTTTGTGCTATGAGTACAAATTTTTGTACCTGATTCAAATATGTATTAGTATTTATCTATATAAGTAGGTATATATATCGTTGTCTAATGCTCAATATCCAGGGAATCCTTAAAACCAATCTAATGCAAGTATTTAGAAATAAAAACAGACGATATGAAATTTTTATCGATATTTTAAAACTGAACCAAGAATTTGAATTTTATCGAAACGATTCTCTCAGGAAGTTCGTAGAAGCAATCGGCTGTGTTCAGAAATATTGATTAAAGGTAATAATTCTGAGACATACACAGTTATAAAGTTGTAGGAACAAGGTTCTCGCTTCGAGTGCTAATAATTATCGTTGCGGTGTAATTTAGAGACATTATGCTCGGCGGTAAATAACAGAAGCTGCGTCCGCGCAATCCGTAACCGCATATTTCAATATGGCGTACGACAAATGGCTGCAAGTCCCAACTTATAATCTGGATCAGGTTTCTTGCATATCGTGTTTGCATTTGCGAAATTGGATCGTTCCATGTATGTCATACAAAACAAATGATAATTATGAATCTGTGGTATTTATTACTGAGTTGAGCATGAATGCATTATTATAACAGAATTAAACCTTACAGAAATATGTGTTGACCCCACATTTCACATGGGAGTATCCTCGAAGGTAAGGCCTGAATAAAATTATTATTTTAAGTAACATAAATCTCGGGCCTGTAGTGACTCCGACTTTTATAAAGCATGCAAGGGGTGGAAGCCAACACGCAGATGTCTTTTTGGCAATTCAATATGTCGTAATGTGACATTATCCCATGATTATTTATTTATATGTAAGAGACACAAAACAGAAAATAGCCGTAAAAAATTCAATACTTAACTATAAAATTATAAAACTAGACTTCTTTCCTTCTTTCTTTCGACATACAAATTACTATAAATTTAGATAAGAGGTATTCATTATCATTTTGACAAAATTAAATATAAACGAGCTTTTCGATAACGGATTTAAATGATGAAAAATTTGTACAATATCTAAGTTTATGCAATTTTTGATCAGTTCATTTTTTGATCAGTTCATTCGGGTTAGCGGGTTAAAAAATGATGTATTGTTTTTAAAAACTTGAATAACAAAGAAATTTGGATTACGCGATTTATCACAAATAGGAAATATATATTATAGGTAAGGTAATATAGAAGACATTATGATATTTGTCTATTGTGATAGACAAATATCATAATGTCTTCTATATTACCTATTCTATGTTGATAATACGGATAAAACAAATTTACTTTGTGATTTTTTTTGTAATTTACATACATACATACACTCACGCCCTTTTCCCTGGCTCTCCGGCGGGGAATCGAACCCCGGTCTCC
>WUAW01015354.1:13801-31637 GCA_017165845.1 Thaumetopoea pityocampa | reverse complement strand
TATAGTCTATGTATCTGTTTAGTGAATATTCTTTTTATATTTAACAGGTTATCTTTCCAACTCAATAATAATACCTTACTTTCTTAACGGCCGGGTAATAACAAGACTCTGACTAAAGTGGGAATAATCTTAAAACAATTGAAATCAAATCCAAGGATGATCTTAAACAAAATGAAGCCGTATCTAAAATAAAAAATATCTTTTATGTACTGACCACGAAGCTGCAGTATCACTTTTAAGTACTCCTAAATAACTGACAACGTAGATATAATATAACGAATATTTATAGGGTTTGTTACTTATCATATGATTAATAACAACATTTTTTAATAGCACTAGTTGTACAAATTTCTAGTGAGGGCCTGATAAACTGTAATTCTTTTAAAGATGTGTAATTTTTTTTATAATTATATTATTATAAAGTCAGGGTGAAGTAACTAAATTGATATATAAAGAAGACTTACACAGATGCCTTCGTAAAAAGACTTTATAAGTCACAGTTCAGTGTAAAACCCGTTTATTTATTCTTAATCTCCATAGAGATTACGGCATTGAACGAACCCGTTTGATTGAATCGAAAGCAAAAGTTATCAGAATTAAACTCGTTATTTCAAATGTCCGAATCGATTTAGGTAAATAAAGAATTATTATTTTATTCTTAATTTAAACCTATTCAGTGACATCTTAATGTCTGGTAATTGTAAACGGTCAAGGTTGAATCAGTTTACATAATCATGCGTGTAATTTTAGATCTTATATTTATGAATAGCAATCTTAACCCGGATATTGGAAAAGGTCAAACACTGAGACAACAACGTATTTGACACTTGGTTTAAATATTAATGTGGTCGGATAGTTTTTTTTTTACTACTAAAACCACTATATTAATATTAAATCATTGGTAGGTACACTTTTTTGGTGATCGTCACGAGTATGAGTCAATTTATTCAGATGAAGACTGAGAGATTTTTATTTGTACCAGTGATTGATAGGCCAATTATCCTTTAAATAAAGTTCCCAAGAATCGTGACTGATGTAGCGTTCCAATTTTATTGTGGACACGACCTCAGTTTGATTAAAAATTTGTTTGTTGATTTTGAAACAGTATATAACAAAATAAATTACATAATGAGAAATAAAAAAACCAAATTAAATGTTATAAAATACCCTCTTTTCATATAAATACTTGGTGACCTGCTGATCTATTAGATAATTTAGAATCGGCCTGAACAGAAGTTTTTATTAAATTTTATAATACGGCTGTCTTTGAAACCTGAGATTTTGTGTTAATTTGGCAATAAATATTAGAATAGAATTTTTGAATATTGCCAATTTATATACGGACAAAACGATGGAATTTTTGAATTTTCTGCATTGTTAACAATGCCAAAAAAGAGATCACCACCTTTAATTCTGTGTGACTTAAATAGGCAACCTTTTTTTGTTATATATTTTTTCCTTGCGACATCTCGAAGACAATATTGTGCTGTTGTGCGAAATGTTACTTGTTTATTGCACATGAAGGCCCAAATGATACATGCGCCCTGGATGCGTTATGCATGTAAATGATTATAACTTCAGACTCCTGCTTTGATTGTGATGTGTACGTGTGTATACATGCATTCACGCCGATATTCCGTAAGGGTAGGCAGAAACCATAGTACATACTACATATAGTCTCACGCCTCTTTCCTATTGGGGTAGGCAGATATTACTTCTTTTCACCTGCTACGATCATTTAATGTAGGAAAGTGGCTATCCGCAACCCACATTTCACCCTCGCGGCAACGAGAATTGTCGGGTGGCGAACCACGACGCTGCCATTTTATAAGGTTCAAAAGTATTAAGCTTCCTCATTGCGTAAATAATAAAATCCTGGTTAATATAATTACGGCACTTTTATGGGCTCAAAAAATATTGTGTGATTATGTTATGGTTATTAATTAGGGAATGCTTATTTAAGGGAAGTCCGTGTCCCTGTAGTGGAGACGTATATGGACTGGAGATGAGACGATGATGCTGTATAATAATTGCAGTAATATTTTTCCATGTCCGGGACCCAGTCATTTAATTTGAATTTTCGAATGGAGAATAAATGTTTTACTTGTTCCTCAGAGCCGCCGATATCAACTCCTCACTGTGAAAGGCTATACGGTATCTTCCCTGATGAAACCAAGTGCGACGTGTTCTGGAACTGCTGGAACGGCGAATCGTCCCGGTACCAGTGCAGCCCTGGACTCGCTTACGACAGGGAGTCTCGCGTGTGTATGTGGGCGGACCAAGTACCCGAGTGCAAGAACGAGGGTATGTTATATATAAGGTTATATAAAATATATAATATTATGTAACGGAAACTTGTAAGTAGTTAATTCAGTAAATAACTTATACTAATCCATTATATTCATAATTGATTAGTATAAGTTTTGTACCTTATGGCATTATGGATAAAAAATTTTTACTTCGATTATTTAAAATTCAATTTACACTTTAATAAAATTTAAGCTTTTTACTATATAATAGTAACATTACCAGTGTCTTGAGTATTAGACAACTATATTCATACTTATATGGATAAATATTAATAACAGACATAGATAAGTACGTCCATCACTCGAGTACAAAGATTTGTGCTGATTACACAAAGTTTCGCCCATACCGAGATTCGAATCAAGGATTCAATAGACATAGAAAATACAGTCACTGGCCAATTTGTCGTCAAAAATAAGAGTGTAAAAATATAAAATATTAATATATTTATTATAAAATTATAACATTGAACACTGGAAGAGAAATAAATGTAACCAACTATTATATAATAAAGTGTAAAAAATTAGAAAAGAAAAATATAATTATCTCAATAAATTTAACGAAAATTATTGCTGTAGCATTTGAAGTCATGCATGAAAATATAGATTTAATTATATTCAGAATTTATGATAATTATAATGTTATCTATCAGATTCTTCAACTTACTCTGGCAACTAAAAATAAAAATTGGTTTTAACTCTTGCGTTGTATTGCTGTGCTGCGTGCTCCGTCTTTTTCCGTGTATATTGCGAGAAACGACTAAAAGACACCAGATAACAGACCCTGATAGAGCATTACCCTGATACTCAATGAACACCTTAGGTTGTGGAAATGTTAGAGTTCACACAAACTTCATTAATAGACTTACAACAGGCTGACGAATCGATTTGTATCTTATGGAAATTCTATTGTGTTTTACAGAAGTAGCCAACGGCTTCGTTTGCGCCAACCCCGGTGAAGTGGCCAACTTTGGTTCATTCAGCCGTCACGCTCACCCAGAAGACTGCCGCAAATACTACATCTGTCTGGAGGGTGTCGCTCGCGAGTACGGGTGCCCCATAGGCACCGTGTTCAAGATCGGTGACGCCGATGGCACTGGCAACTGTGAAGACCCTGAAGATGTTCCCGGATGGTGAGTTGACTTGACGTGTCTTTGAGTTTTATGCATACTCTCATATTATGTAACTGTATATAGTTTTTTATGTAAATCATGCAGGATATTCGCATTTTAAAATTATAAGTCTTATTATTATAAAGAGAATGAAGTTTTTCAAATTTTCTCCAAGATTGATTATACTATAATGCGGATTTCCTGTAGATGGTTCAAGTAAAGCAATTATGACAAAGCAACTTGAACAAGGTAGGCCTCTTCAACTCATTGGTTTGATATTAATGGTTCTGTGGTATTTGACAGCGTCCTGCGGTACAATTAACAACCCAGTACCTATCCAATCGTAATTTGCCACCAAGGTTTTTGCGATATAAAAAACATTTTTGATTGTTTCATCGAAATTTCTGGAATATATTGAAACGCCTTATTACTCAGGACGATATAATCATTCGTTAATACTTGGTGACTCAATACGACTTCTAAAGACACTATAACCATTCCAACAAAACGAATATCGCCCTGTGACTAACCACTCTTGTTGCACATCAAACATAATACCAACACGAAGTTGCACATCTCGTCAAATAACATTTAGAGAATCAATATGTAATTGTATAGATCATGTTATATAGGTATCAATTTATAGATGTTTTGTATTCGCATACCTAAATACCTCGTCGCAGCTATGCGGTTCGGAGTCTTGCACGCTTGCGACATTCAGGACAGGCTTTGAAATTAAAATGACATAAGGCACAACAGAGTGCACATGCCGTTGACCGCCGCATAACGGACTCGGTATGATAATGGCAAGCTTTATAAAGAAATTGTTGACTTTTCACACAAAAGTCCAATTGACAATGGCTTTCATTAAAACTGGGACATATTTTTAAAAGAACACAATTGAATGTGGCAGACATAGAAAAACAATATTTTTTTTCTTTTACTTCAGTTTTATGCAAACGAACTTTTCTATGTTTATGTAATTATTTATTAATCTTGTTTATTAGAACATATAAGAAATAGGTTGTCGTTGAATTGACTATTTAAAATAATGAAGGAAAAACGGATATTTTTTTAATAATTTCTGTGAGATATCTGAACCACAATTAGATATTGGTGTGAAAAACAAACTAGATGACGATAATTCGAAAAGCAAGCGGATACTATTCTTAGGGCGGTTTCAAGGCGATCCGCTTCAAAAACGAGATTACATTACACAATAATTGCACCCAGTCGCGCAGTAAAAGTTGCTAGAAATTGAAACAGCCTTTTATGTGTAAGTAGTGCAGCGTGTAACAATGATCGACACAATGTAGAATTAGTGTTAGCGAGTAGACGAGCCAGGCAGTAAGGTTCGCGTACATTTTCAGCGAGGACTATTATGGTGATCTGGATCTGAAGACGATCCGCAAGAGCGAGCTGTTGGCCGGTCTCAACCAGGATGGCGTGAGCCGCTCCACCCAGCCCAAGCAGCTCAAACCCCGCCCCCCAAAGGAGAACTAAATAAATTTCCCACTCTTAACCTTTAATACTCACTTAACTATAGACAGAAAGTCTTTAGGCACCAAGAACATAATTTAAAAACTTTTTCATTGGCTTATGTGTAATTTATATAAAAAAAAGTTGCTCTTGGTGCATAGAGACATGTTCCAGGTTCAAAAATTTCGAATCTTTGATTTGTATACATTTCTAGTTGCCAAATACTTCCCCTAGTTGATCTTCGGACAGTTTCACAAGGCACCGGTGAATTTTTATTTAGAAGCAAGCAAACAGCGATAAATATTTTTTTTATTGTTTGTAATAATATAGTGCACTTTGTGCTGCATTATATCGTACGCCCTTTAAAATTGTAATTTAATAATTCCAGCTTGAGTATTGCATTTATGACAACGTAGTACTTGTATTTTTTTAAAGCACGGCATCCATGTCATACACTTTATAACGTGAACTTGTAAATATATGTTCTGTACTGAATTATTTCGCTGCGACTGAGTGTTGTTGTTTGATAGAAAACTGTAATAACTAAGTTTTATTTTTAGTGATAAAATAAACAAAAAAAAAGTTTGAAAAATTAACATCTGTTGTATTAATTTACTCTGTATCTAGTTGCACTATGGCACTTTCCCTAACATCTCTCAACTTTCACATTCACACAATTTCCTATTGTGACCACAAACACTTTTTAATAACATTTTAAAACTCTATTATGCACTTTTGGGTAATTTTCTCCTGTCTTATTATTTAACGAGTGTAACAACCGCTACACCTTCTTGCTGTGCAGGTACGTAATGAGTTTTGTTTGTATAGTTTATTTTATGTTACCTCACTTGTATGGCTACGAAACACTGGTGAATCTGATACAGCATCTAGTACAGGCATCTTGGTTTATGAATTATATAGCATTTCTTTCATATCACTCATCATCATCAATCCATCCACTGTCTCACTCCAGTGCTTGGGTTTTCTTTCAGTATGAGAGGGCTATGCTATAATTTACCACGTTGGCCTACTACGGGTTAGCAGAATTCTTAAGCTGTCGAAAAATTTTCTTAGGCATCATGTTTTCCTTCACCTTTTGAAGAGAGTGATAATTAATTTATATTTATTATATTATTATATTAATAATATGCACATGATTTCGAAAAGTCAGATATGTACTTTGGATTCGTACACGAAATCTAAAACTTGGCATGCGTGGTCTTACGCTACTATAATTACTGTTATATCAGTCAATATCCTGTATTGTCCTAATTCTAGAACTATTATTTATGGTGGGTACGTTTAAATTAAAGCTTAAATTAAGAATAGAGAAGTATGCAAAGAGATAACAGTGTTCATAAATATTGCTTTTGGTTTCAATGAAATTAGAGAATTTTATTCGTGTAAAGACCACGTACGAATTTAAGATTACGTTAAGCTATTCCTTGTGAAGGTAAAATTTATCTTACACTATAATAGTGTAAAATAAGTGGGTTTATACCCACCATGAATCTATAAAATCATACATCCGAGATATTTTTGATATGATATAACTACTGGAATAAAAAAACTGACCCTGAATACATCCGATATTTGTTTTAATGTGATATGACTAATGGAACAGGAAGTGTATGAATTCTGCAAGCAAAACATTTGTTTTTTCCTTCCTCAGTAGAAAGAAAAACTATTTTTACTCTTCAAGAAAACAGCAAGTTGTAAGATATCCTCTAGTTCAGAGGTTCTCAGACTTTATTTTCTCATAAACCACTTTCAAAATTTAGCTGGTTCCGGTGGACCCCCTGCAGCTACATTTCTACCATATTCCTAAAACTCGACAAAAAATGTGAAGATTAAATCTAACTATGGAAATTTGCGTACGCCAACGTAGACCGCCGTCGAATCTCCCGTGGACCCCTGGGAGTCCACCTGGACCACTTTGGGAACTAAGGCTCTAGTTGATCCACCCTCACGAACTTCTCCGACGAATTTGAGGAAGACTTCATTTATAGGGAGTTTTGCGGGCGAACTGATTGCAAATCATCCTAGCGTTTTTAATAAGGAGGTTGTTCGCTCAAACTATAATGAATTGGTAATTATTTGTTACGTCATAAAAAAAGAAAAAGGGAAAGCGACTAACATACCTTGCCAGATACATTCTATTAAAATTCCGTACGTATTCTTACTAATAGTTTGACCTCCGATTAAGTGAACCGACAACCCAATTTAGGTCGCGGGAAATTCCCACCAATTTCATAAGTGGCTTATAGACGTATGGTGGCTTATGGACGCATTGTCGTTGAAAGAGGCCTATGTCTACCAATTGCCGTGTTTCGGCTGATATGATTTTTATGAATTACAATTTTTTTTTGAGAAATTCTTTTATAACCATTTTTTGTTTCTATATTGTGACATTACAGCGAAGATTACTATGGTGACGTCGATCTCAAAGCGCTGAAGAAGTTGGGATTCTGAATGACGAGGAGCGGCTCTAAAGACAGACTGAAGATGAATCCATTCGACTTGATATAACGTTAATTACGCCCTCTTCAGAGTATGTTCGCTTTGTTGTGTTGTGATAAGAGATGTGTATCTGCTGGCTTATTTAGGAAATACCTAAAACCAATCATTTGGTTGTATGTTTTCAGTTTTTTAAAGACGCAATATTATTATGAGTTTGTAAATGCATATAATTAAAAAACAATGGTATATTCTCTTTGGTAATATTCCTTATTTCCGTTTAGTTGTAGCCCGTAATTGACATCGTTTGTTAGTTTTTATACCATACTATGTTCTATTTAGTAAAAACCTTCGGCAAAATTTTCAGCCGTTTTGACACAATTTAGACGTAGAAATCTAATCAAGAATATTTTCGCATTTACATCATGAATGTGATTATATTCATATACATTTATACATACTTATATAAATGTGTGTTTGTCTACTCCTGCGTGTATCGATTTGTCTGTCTGAAGAGGCGCTTGAACTGTGTCGCTAAGTCTTAGACTACACTTAATTGAATATTTTATTCCCATTCTTTGGTCAATTTTATTAAAAAAAATATTATTGCCAAATTAAAAAAAAATACATTCAGAGATTACCTTGACATGGTGCCAACACGGATTGTGTCGGCACTGTGTCGAAATAAATATTGTTCTTAGTCATAAAATTTATAAGTAAGTTAAATTAAGTAAACAATCATAATTTTATTAGTAATTTGTAAATAAATAATATTTCATACGAATGTTTTGTTTTTGATTATGTCCTCCAACCCAATGAAGTAACTACGTTCAGATTATTTAATTACTTAAATTTCTTAAACCAAAGCAATTTAATGTAGTAAATAAAACAGACAATATCTACGAATAGATGAATTAATTATTTTCGAATAGATGAAGAACAGATAGACGAGTAGATGAAGGGTACAAATAATGAACATGAAATAAAACTAATAGCAATGAACATACAGGTTTTATTGACATATCAATCACTTCGACAATTAGATTCTTACGCTTTTTTTTATAAAATATTGAATGAATAATAACTAGCAATTAAATTTGGTTAATACAGATCCACAGATAATAAAAATGAAGCAAAAGATGCACTAAGCGCCATATTTCAGACCAGTTTTAAGAAAGTTTTATTACAATATATCGAAAGATTACGCGTATCTTAAAACTATTGCATAAACTACTTCACCTGAGCATCCACTTTACCGGCGTTTTTAATTTGCAACTGACGGATGGCATCTTGACGTGATATTGCCACATGTGTGGATGACCAACCTGAGAAGAAATATTACGTAATATTTATATATTGTATAATCTTAATCGCAATATCGGGGTCAATAAATAAACTTATCCAACCGGACGTCGTACAAACCGCTTGAGAGAAATCTGTTAATGACATATACCTATTATTATGCTGGCGTTAAGAATATCTATTAGCATAAAATTAATATTACTTTTTTGTATTATGAAATGAATTACGCTTCAAAAAAAATATTATACAATTGCTGTTACCTTCAAAATACAAATAATAAATAGTAAGTATTCAGATTTTCAGAATTGGCGATAGTTAATATCTGAAACGCAGTATGGGTGAGGCTCCCAACTGTAGAACCGGTGACCTAGACTCCTAGAGAAAGTCGCTAGTAAACGTCCGGAAAAGTATTCGTGATTACCTAGTACATAGTACCGCGCAATCTCAACAGCTGGTGTAACTCTTGAATGACGATATTAGCGTAGAAGTCTGGATTATCGTGGTGAAATTTGATAGCGGTTTAGCGTGTACAAAACGCCCTAACATTAACAGTTGGGGGCGGTTGCAGGCCCCGCTAGACATAACACCCGTCCGACGGAAGATCTTCTGTTTTCTGATACAGCCACTCTTGGCATACTCTGACCTAGAGTTGGTGACATCCCGACATAATCACCAACTTCTTGATCAATATCACCGTAGATCATTAATTACGCTATATATTTTTAATTTACTCCATACTATGAAAGCGTCACATCGCCGGTCGACCGACGAGTTTTGATCAAACCGAAGTTCGTGTGAAAGTCGTAAAAATTCGGAGAGCCTACGTTAAGAGTGGCCATAACTACACATCGGCTGACGAGTCCTGATTAAACCGAAGTTCGTGAAGATGGTGCGAAATTTCGGAAAGTCTATCTTCAGTGCAGCCACGACTCATCGAGCAAACTATAGTAGTATTCATATTACGTTTTCCGAATGAAGAAATCTAATTCTAAGCCCTTTTATAAGGTACTAATTCCATTCTCTTTCCACTGCGGTTTAGCATTATCACTCCATCTTCCTATGAATATCTCGTTTAAGTGGAAGAAGCCTATCAATTTGTAATCACGACAATTTAATCTTGTATCGCATATGCTATTTGAGATTGCTTAAATGAATAAGCACATTCAAGAATCAGAATGGGTAAATACATGCCTCGGTAGGGTATTTCTTTCCCTTTTTATGAAAAGAACTGAGATTTAACATTGATGGCATAATGCGGCCTACAAACTAAATTGAAGCCAGACACGGCGCCGTGTGCTCGGCCTCCCCGCTCTCCGCGCACCGTGTGCTCGGCCTTCTCACTCTCCACGGTGCCATGTAGTCGGCATTGAATGTGATATATTCGGTTCCACTTTATCAAAAAATTCTAGCTTCAAATATGTAACTTACTTTGCGAGTTTAGCACAGTGTTTGTACTGAACAGAGTATTGAACATCCCAGGAATTTTCGGTGTGGTGTTCTCAGCCAGGCTTACAGAAGGTGTGGTTATTGTAGGCAAGCTTACAGAAGGTGTGGTTATTGTAGGTAAGCTTACAGAAGGTGTGGTTATTTCAGGCAAGCTTACAGAAGGAACGGTGACTGTAAGTGCGGGAATTGTAGTTGGAAGTGCAGGAGTGGTCAGTAGGTTTACAGGATGATCCGGTCTTGCGGGTATTGGAGGGCTGAATATTGGTGATGAACTGCAGTCTACGCGTGATGGGTAGTCGCAGACACCTAGTAACTGAAATAAAAAAAAACAGAAAATTAAAAAAAATCCATGCTCTCCCAAAAAAATTTACTACTATACATTTGAATAGGCAGGTACAATTAAACAGGTAATATACCCGAGGCATTAGATAATATTTGAATAATTTTTATAACAGCCTACTGTGAAATGCATATTTACTATTATATTTACTATTATAATACAATTTTACTATTTCAAAATTTAATTTTATTTGAGGAGGTAATCGAAACTAATTTAGAGCAAAAAGTTTGTTTGAATATCAAGTATTCATTATTCATCATTCGTCCTTATTACAGGGGCATGAACCTCCGTTCGGGAGCGGGATTAGGCCGCAGTCTATCACGCTGACTTAGTTGGAAGACTTCACACACATGCGAGCATACGAGTTTCCTCACGAAGATTTCCTTCTCCATCGAGTACATCGGTGTCTACATTGTAGACAGTATGAATTAAAAACTCAGTAGTATAGGACTGAACTCACAACCTTTTGATCATAAGTCATATCTGACACCACTAAAACATCGATGTACTCATAATAATAAGTATATTTATACATAAAGAGTTTAGAATGGGACAATTAAAGACTTAATAACGAATATCAAGCAATCGCAAGGAGTAATCCTGTGCTTACTGGAGATGGACTAATTGAGCAGATGGATGCTACAGGATCCTATATAGTCTTTTTTCTCATGACCTTTACAATCTTGCAAGTTTGCCGGCTTTTACGTCAGGGTCTGCTTTTTTGCAGGGAATACGGTTGTGGGACGGGTTAAGTCGTCCGATTATCATCTGACGTTATTCCCATAAACCCCCACAATTCCTGCCAACAACACGAGACCCACTATTTTTAAGTGCCTTCCGAAACACGGAGAATTGTAATTTTAGCGTGTCAGCTGAGGACAGAACCCGAGAGACCTTTCGATTCTCTCATTTGTACCGAGGCCTTATAGACTACGCTACAATTCACTTCATTCTTCATTAATTAAAAATTAATGATGAATATTTTTGTCCAGACATGTCCAATGTTGGACACATACTAATCGCTACCCTGAGCTGACCTGTAACTACCTAATACTTATGGTCATATATCAGGAAAATCTGTATCTATCTATATATACTGTTATAAAATTGTTAAATGTAAAATTTTGTAAATTAAAGATATTAAAAAAAAACTACTCAGATTTACTAATTTAAGGCTTCTGAAACCAAATACGTCGATGTTTATTTGTTTGTTTGTTCGGACTTCACGCAAAAAACAGTAGGGAGATTTTGGTTAAACTGTTACAGTCTTAAAGATACTATTCCGACTTAAATATTGCGATACGTTTCATCAAAATTAGTCCACTAGATTTGAAGTTACAGCTTGTTCTCTATATTAGTAGCCGCCATTAAGGTACGAGAGGCCAAGTAAAAGTGGTTCTTAGGCTTTTTGTATAAATCTACGGTTGTGTTGGGATTTCCGATGTAGCGAAAAACCGACATTCACGCGGGCGGCGTCGCGGGCATAAGCTAGTACATAATTTGCCTGTAAAATTTAATTTATATATATATAGTAAGACTAACCAAATTTGTTTGTATAATAATAGTATCATTAATTTCAGCCAATGCACCTGTTGTTTCGTTTAATTATCATATATACGTGAGTGAGTAAATGAATACGAAATTAAAATGTGAACGGTTTTCGTATAATTAAAATACGGAATGCGGAAGGCATTCCGTACCTGACTGTAGGCGAGGTCGGCAGGACACTTGAACCTGACCGGCTCGCGACTGACGCACACGAAAAACTCATTGCAGTTCCTCGGGTTTCTAAAAGAGTCGAAGTCTCTGCTGCACTGCGGCTCAGAAGGTGGTCGTGGAACTGATGAAAAAAAAAAAATCAAATAATAAAATTTAAATAAGAAAACACACATACTCCTATAATACAAATATAACAGGAAACTGTGCGAGTGCGAAAAAACACATTTATATAACAATTAATAAGTGATTCCTTTTCGAGCCACTTCTTTTTGAGCTCTGTTTTTAGTTTCGAATATGAAGATACGATACAGTGAACATATGATGTCATATTTTTACTTTTTTCGTAGTGGCAAGGGCATGGAATGAAAGTTATATTCTCAGTTTTAAGCAATTCTAAATAGATTTCAGTGGCTGCCATTATGATACGTGAGCTCAAGTAAAAATGGTTCATTGATTTTTTGTAAATCTACAATTATTTCGGAATTTAGCGCCATTTAGCGCCAAAATACACACGCGGACGAAGTCGCAGACGGAACCTAGTCGTAAAAATTTATAGACAGAAGGATATTTTAAAGTTCAACAAGTTTTTTACGGTTGTGTAATTATGTATGTGGAGATAGACTCATGCATATTATATAAGTAAGATGTTCGTTTGACATTTTACCTCTGTTGCCAACGCTTCAAAGGTTACAAATACGCATTTCAAAAGATGTATTAACATTTTTGTATATATAATAGTCTTGTTAGGTATATAGCCTTGATGGCAGAATATGTATTGGTTTTTATTCTACTATCATCATTATTAGCTAGTAGAAGTTCACTGCTGGACTTAAATAATGGCAAATCTTGATATTGGCTTTGCTTGGATTATGGCAAATCTCTCCTTAAAAAGGAGGGATTATTACGTTAGTGCTACACAGCAAATACAATACAATACTACATTCATCAGTTCTAACACAAAAGAAAATCATAGTTTGTAAGATAATAAGAATTTTTTATAATTTACACACATTCTTTTTAAACTTTACAATCATAATTAGACTTTGTACTTATCACACCTATAGTTTTTGCAGTGCAAGTACATATTGCGCCAACTAAGGAATTTCAAGGTACTGGATTTTACGGATTTTTGATTGTCCAATGAATTTTCATAATCGTAAAACTATGAATGTGCAATGTTTGCGGGGACTGTGTAAATTAAATAGATGCGATAATAAAATGCACATCGAAGGTTGATAGGTATGTAAGCATAAGGGGCATAAGCAACATTCTAGTCGGGAGTTATGAATGCCGTCTTATTTAAAATTGTTCGCTTTTTCGAATGCGCTTACTCCTATGGCTCTACAATAACTTTTTTGTTACTTATGCCTAAGTAAAAAACTCAACGAATTGACTGATCTAATTAAGATCAATTGATCTAAGCGGCATAAAACCTATAAAACAACATTTAATCAAATATGTAAATGCTTTGCCAATTAATTCTTTTATTTTTCTTAATTCTAGAGTCGTTTTCATTTTCACGATATGACAATAAAATAATTTATGCCCATTTTTTGCAGTTCTAAACTTTAAAATGCTCTCCTGAACCATTTTTGTTTTTGACGCTTATACCCTATTACTTTTCAACCGTCGATATCACAAAAGATAATCCGACCGGAACGAAGAATCCATTTGTAAACAAGAAGTCATTTGCAAACATGAAAAATTCTTTTTCACATGTCATTTACAAAAAAACTGAAGTTATAAAATACAAAAAAAAATAAAGAAAATAGACACAATTATTATTATTTAAAATTAATAAAATGAATGATTACTTTTTAACCATAGTTAAACTATTTGTTGTTCATATTACACCTTCCTTATCTCACTTTATATAAACTGATACCATATAATATACGGGTTTGAAGCGAATGATAATTATTAAAATATAAATACGCACATAATTTCAGTGATGCGTGCAGTAGAATTTGAACTAGAAATCTAAGTCTTGGCATGCATGGTCATATCACTAAGCTATCAAGTATCATTTATTTAGCTTTAATCTTCGAGCACGGCAAGTGTTTTGGAGTTTGCAGTAATTATTAGTTAAATTCCCAGATAATGCTTATTAGTTTAGTATACTCTCTCAGCCGATTCTCGCAGCGCTAGAATAGATTTACACACTATTATGTTTCAACATTCAGTAATCTAATCATAATTCTAAACGGACTCTTAAATCGAGCACCTTTTACGAATCCACACAAAGAAGTAACAATTTTTTTCAACTATTATTTGAATCGCCGTAACACCTGAGGTAGATAATAAAAATAACTTACTCAGTTTCCTACTCTCACAGTTGACGTTATCGGAGTAGTCACAGTAACCTTGACTAGAGAACAGCAGACCAGTCGGACACTCCTGTTCCACTGCCCAGCCATCCCAACAGTTCAGATAGTTGTTGCAAAGCAGCGGTGACGGTATCTGAGTTCTCTTCCCCAAACACAAGGGGTTAGGCATCACGACAGGTTCCTTCATGGGCGCTGGCATAAGCATATTTTGGTAGTGGGGATCATTCTTTATTTGTTGGACCACTTGATTCGAAATCGGTATTGTTATGGATGCCAACGAGTTACCTAGTTCCTGAAACGTATGTATATATTTATATAAGTTACATTACATCTATCTAAATATATATCAAACTCACATCAGTAATATACATACATACATGCATTCACGCCGATATCCCATAAGGGTAGACAGAGACCATAGTACAAATTACATACATACATACAGTCACGCCTCTTTTCCCATTGGGGTAGGCAGAGACCACTTCTTTCCATTTGCTACGACCATTTAATGTAGCAGTGGCTACCCGCAGTCCACAGTCACATCAGTAACATTACAACAATATTCCATTATAACGTTTACAGCGGTATGAGGTTATATTGACTCATGAAAAACATTCATACGGTGCGTTGAGAAAAATAGTGTTGTTTCATTCAGTACGAAATACATATGTGCATAGATACTTAGCAGCAGAAACAGATCAATTAGGCACACAGTGGAAGGAAGAGAAATAAAAATAAAATTTATTACTGCTTGCCGTTAAAGAGTATAATATAGTCATTTAAAATAATAATATTATAATAAATAATATTGTGGCCGCAATTTTCTTACACACATTCACACATCTAGGCCCAAATTTATCTATTTATACAATCCATGTATCTTGAGTGCTAGACAACGATATACTTATATAGATAAATACTGATACCTATATAGATAAACATCTATGACTCGGGAATCAGGATTAGTGCAGTGGCAGGAAATCAGGATTACTGCCACTGCACTAATCATTCATAAAAATACCGTCATTCAATTTCTTCGTGTAGATGCTGTGAGCATTAGTCGAAAGATGTACCAGGATAATCAACAAATAGTTGAAGAACGAGCCAGTCACTCCATATTATCAACAGCCTGTGCCTGATTACTCCCCCCTATTGTTACCACTACTACTTACAATTTAGTCTCCCATGGTCAGCCATAATCAATGGTATTTAGTGCGTATACCGCCGTAAATTATAGGTGCATCTGATAAAGATATCATGTGCTTTTAGTGGGTGTAAAGCCTTAATATTAATCCGCAACCGTGACCTCGATGCAGCGGAATATGTCAGACAGTTTCTACTTATTAAAAAGGAGGTGCCCAATACTGGGCAAAGCTGTGCTGTAACTTAACAGAATATCGTTAAAATATACTCACTCTTAAGAACCCTAAGAATGGACTAATAAGACTTCCATAGTAAGGCAAGTGGCCAGCGTTTAGCTTCATGTGCTGAAGGTAAGGGTTCATATATGTCTTCACCAAGTTACCATCTTCGTCGTAAACTGAAAACGATTTCATTATTAACCATTAATGTAAATTGCTTCTTTTTACGGTAAGAAAATATTTATCGAGGAAAATTAAATCTGCTATATTCTTGAGGAGGTCCTAACTTATCATCATCATCCCCAGTTCATATCCGTCCCCACTACCGGGGCACGGACCTCCCCTAATCAGGAGGGGGATTAGGTCGTAGTCTGCCGCGCTGGCCTAATGTGGATTGGTAGACTTCACAAACCCATGCAGGCACGCGAATATTTACTTCTTCTTTAAGTACAATGATGTCTACAATGTAGACCGCACATGAATTAGAAATAACTCTGTGGTACGCAACTGGGATCGAACCTACGACCTACACTACCTATGTACTTTGAAATATAGTATGTATAATATGTAATAATATGTATATATGTAATAATACATTTGTATTATTTGTCGAGTAGCATCGAATATTCCTCAAAGTTAATTTTTGACCGTAAAAGACCAGCTCAAGTTGATCCCTGGATTAGATGCATTAACATATACTTTCGAACCAACCTCCTCCATGTTTCAAAAACCAGAAAACAGAAGTAAACTGAAGTTTAAATGACACTAGTCGCAGGGATTATAGAGACTACGAGACTGACAATAATCGGTTATGACATCCCACAATCCAATAATACTAGACCCTAACTTAAAACAGGTAATGCCCCTAGCATTACCCGATTTAAGTTAGAATGAAAAAGACTGTATGGCGCCGGCATAATAATAGTATCACTCAATCTCTTCTCGTGGATGATGTGAGAAACAGCTAAGGGATGTACCAGTATGATGGTCAGCAGTTTTATCCTGTCATTCAATCAAAATTTAATGCGATCTCCAAGATGATTGTCGAGCGTGGAAATTATGGCAAATTCCTCTGTTTTCAGGAGGAAACCCATGCCCACCAGTGAACTGTCGATGGCTGATGATGATGTAGAAGACTGTTTCTACAGTATACTCTTATTTATCTTTTTCGAAACAATTTAAAATTTTTTAGAACTTTCCACGTTATCTCGGTTCGTTGGTAGAGACCAGTGGTAAACCTGGTTTACATGGGCTAGTAATATTCGAACTAGGTAGTTGGAATCATAAACCTGTAGTAATGCCTATCTGGATATAGGTTTTCACCACTGAGAGTGATTCCAACTATCTCCATGCATGGTAGTCTTGTTTAAAATCGAAATTGATGTTTTTACATTGAATTATACATATAAATACTGCTACATATTAAACTAGCATCTCCTCATCTCGCTTTCGCAGTACCTACAAAGTAGTACGAGATGAAATATTTATAATTAAATGTATTTTTCGTTAATGTTTTTATTCAATCATTTGGTTCATATACACATTCACTCGTCATTGTTTTATTCATTCTTATAATGTTTCATTCACAAAATTGCGGCGAAAAGTCTGTATAAATGTACTTAGTTTTTAGCCTGTCTGGGAAATACACTTAAGTATTTATAAGTGACCCCGACCCCCCGAGCTACTACTGTTTCTTCATACTTTAATACTTTTTAATTTTATAAAATGGCAGCGTTTTGATTCACCGTCTGACACGTCTCGTTGCCCACGGGTGCGAAATGTGGAGTGCGGATAGCCACTTTGCTACATTAAACGATCGTAGCAGATGGAAAGAAGTGGTCTCTGCCTACCCCAATTTCAGCCAGGAGGCGTGACTGTATGTATGTAAAAGTCTGTATTCCTTTTTCGTAAAATAGTACTAGTACGACAAGAAACTTGACTCAATAAATAGTGCAATAATACTAGTACGACAAGAAACTTGACTCAA
>WUAW01015354.1:1194-13347 GCA_017165845.1 Thaumetopoea pityocampa | reverse complement strand
ACTCAATAAATAGTGCAATAATACTAGTACGACAAGAAACTTGACTCAATAAATAGTGCAATAAATTATACGTAACTTGGGGAAAATAAAAGTCGGTGATATATGGATTGTGCCTCAGAAACATGTCGTTTCGATAAAAAGTGTACAAAACGAAATCATAAGGCAAAATAACGTACAGTTTTACATTGTTATAAATCTTTCAAGTACATTGGTGGTGTAGAGGTTTATGGACACGTTTCACAATCAAAAGATCGCGGGTTTGTTCTCGGTCGCGTACCACTGAGTTATTACTAATTCAAGCACGGTCTATATTTTAGACACTCAATGAAGAAAGAAAACTTTATGGGAAACACCACATGCCCGGATGGGGGTGTAAATTCTCTCAACCCGCACTAGACCAAGGGTGATGCGTAGACTATGACCTAATTCCCCTCCTGATTAAGGGACCCCTTCCGTACCCCTTTAGTGGGGATGAATATGGACTGGAGATAGGGTGATGATAAATCTTTCTGGATATCGGCACATATCATTTTTGGGATAGGTAGGCAAAGTTTATCCGTATTTGTATTATGATTTATTTGACTAAATTTTTGATCCAATTGTGTAGTCATGGGCGTTTGGATAATATTTCATTGTTTAATTCACCATCATGAACTCGTCAGAGTTTACTGCTGAGCATAGTTCTCCTTCAGCAATGGAGGAACATGCCATAGTTAACACCCTTGGCAGGCATTATGGAGATAACAGCATATGTTGATTGAATAGCAAGATAATTTTGCTGCCGATTTATCCTGGTGCATCACTCAGCTGGTTCTTACAGCATCTACGGTAAAAGTTGAAGTGACGTCATAATAATGCCGAAGCCTCAAAGCAATATTTTTTTAATTATTTACACGATAGTCTAACGAGTTAATTTGTGAAATATATTTGACGACAATAATTTCAATTAATCCTGCTAAACAAAGGGATTCAGGTAAGATGGACATTTTGTACGACTACCTAAATTGTTTCAGACGTGTAGTTTCTTAGAATCCTTATATTATCCCATGCTCAATGATCTACTATGATCAAATGGAAGTCGTGTCTTTTAAATTTTTAGTTAGGCTTATGTAAAAGATTGTTTTAATGTTTCCATGGTGATATACAAAACAAAGATGAAATGGTTCAGCGTGGACACATCAGACAGAAGATGTAGGTACCTTAAAGCAGGCCCGGTGAACTTCTTACCACCTAAAATAACTTTTTCGATTTTTCGGCTATTCCCTAATTTTATTATTTCATAAACCAATCTGTATAGAGGCAAACAAAGCAAAAATATATTCAAATAGGTCGAGCCGTTTTCGCATTTTCGCGAAACTAACGCCGCACGTATTGTGTTTTTATATATACAGATATAAAAAAATTGGATTATAAGAACAGGTGTGATAATATTTTTTTTTCAAAATCTAAGCAATTTTCTGAAAACAATTTCACTAATTGCGACGGACTTGAAACACTGTGTTGATTCTTATTTAAATAAAAATCCATTTTGTATATTTTCAATTTATCGTATGTATTGAGGATGCTGTTTCATTTCTCAGGCTTTGTTCTGGAGGTGAACGCCCCTGTACAGTCACTATAAGATACCTTCACATCTCGACGCAATAATCCAAGAGGAAAAGGTCACGGAGCGGATAATACACTGGTTTCATTATATGTGATCGTAATTATTTTATCGATCTACACTATAATAAAATTGTTAAATGTCTTTTAGCCTGTCCGGTAAATAGACTTAAGTATACGGGTAAGCGACCCCGGCCCCCCGAGCTACTACTGTATCTTCCTATTCCTTCCGAGATAGGATACCTATATCCTACAATCCTTTTCCCAAATTCCATACTCCTTGCTCAATACACCTTTCCTACCTCAACCTCTTTCCTTTCCTTCCTTTTCGTGGGAACGCAATGAGGCATTTTAACGCTTTTGAACCTTAAAATGGCGGCGTCTTGTTTCGCCACCCGACACCTCTCGTTTCCCGCGGGGGCGAAAAGTGGGCTACGGATAGCCACCTTGCTCATAACAAGTGGAAAGAAGTGGTCTCTGCCTATCCCACTTCTTCGGTAGTATAGTGGTCAGTATACCCGCCTGTAACGCGGGAGATCGGGGTTCGATTCCCCGTCGGAGAGCCAGGGAAAAGGGCGTGAGTGTATGTATGTATGTTAAATGTCAAATTTTCAAAAATTTAAAATTAAAAATATTTAAAAACAAACTACTCAGATCGACTAATTAATAGCTTCTGAAAATAAATGCGTCGATGTTTGTTTGTTTGTTTGAGATAGAAAGAGCAAGTAGATTTTGGTTAAACTATGACTGTCTTAAAGGTACTATTCCGACTTTAATATTCCGGTATGTTTCATCAAAACCGGTCCAGTAGAATTAAGATACAGCTTGATCCCTGTTTTATTAGCCACCATTAAGGTACGAGAGGCCTTACTTTTTTTGTATAAATGTCTGATTGTGTAGGGATTTCCCATGTAGCGGAAAACTAACATTCACGTGGTCAGAGTTGTGGGCAAAAGCTAGTTTTTAAATATTATTAGTGTAGTTATACTTTATAATGAGTATTCTGTCAGTCTCACATAAGGCTCGAATAGCTATTCGCAATGGTGTGTTGGTACCTACACTTGTTACTTGTACAGCATTGAATCGTGGGTATGGCAAAATAAGAACGAAAGTCGCGTGATTGCGGTGGAAATGCGTTCCGTGCGGAGTACTTGTGGAGTCACCCTGAGTGATCGATTGAGGAATAGCGTGATAAGGGATCGGTGTAATTTGAAGTTGAAGATGTATGATATGGTGAGAAGGATTGATTTAGGAATGCTCCAATGGTTTGGTCATTTACAAAGTATGAGTGAGGTTCGATTGACGAAACGAATATATCAGGTAAATTTGAGTGCATGTATCGAAAAACTTGCCTTGATCAAATCAACAACTTGTTTCAAAAAGGTCAAGTTCGTAGCACGACAATTTTAATTGATGAAAGCGTATGGATGTGGATGAGGTGAGAGAGGTGTGTCAGGAACGTAGTGTGTGGCAAACTGGGATCTTTGTCTACCCTTATGGGATTCCGGTGTGAGTATGTAAAAATATAGTTTATACGTATGTAATAGTATAATTACAGCTGCTTTTTGTTATCATGGATGCAGTAGAGGAGCATGCAGCTCATCTCGTGGTAAGCGGTAACTGCAACTCCTGGACATCAAAGAAAGATTCAAGACAGAATTATATATTATTTCGAATCTAAGGTAGCTGCATTGCCTTTTATGCCAGATATAAAAATTTAAAATTGGAATAAAACAAACAACTTCTCCAAAAGTTATTTGTGTATATTTTCATTGCCAATTTATTCAGTTTATTAGCTTTTTTAACAGCATATTGTATCCGTGGAGTCACTTTGGATGACCAGTTGCGGAATAGTGTGATAATAGATTGATGTAAGCTGAAGTATGATGTAGTAAAAAGTATCAAAAAAAAATAAGTGAAATTTTGCTAATGAAACGAATATATGAAACAAATGTGAGTAGATGTGTCTGAAGAGGACGTCCAAAAAAGCCTATTTTGACCAAATATTTCAAAAAGGTTAAGTAGAATTCTTAATCGACTAAAGTGTATGAAAAGATTTGTGAATGTGGTTAATTGCCCGCGACCTTCACCTTATTCATCGGTCAACCTAGTCGGTGATCGACCTGCATTACGCCTTCTCTTACAATATACGTACCCAATTCCGGCACCCAATAGGTAAACTGAATTAAATTTAAAATTTATTTTGCTTGAAACACGGACAGAATGTAAAAATATAAGTATCAAATAGTATTTTAAATATATTTTTGTTACTAGATTTGGCCACGGCTCCATCATGAATGCCAGTTTTTCGCTACATGGGAAATCCCGCAAACTGTTTCGGGGTTTCCCATGTAGCGAATAGCATTGGGTTTATTTGAAAATCCGATTATAGATTTATATGAAAAGTCGTAGATCCACTTTTACTTGAGCTCCCGTGTTTAAACGGCGGCTACTAAAACAGGAATCAAGCTATATATTTAATTCTATTAAACTAGTTTTGATGAAACATGCCCCAGTATTTAAGTCGGAATAGTAACTTTAAGACTGTAATTGTTTGATCAAAACCTACCCGCTAGTTTTTGGGTGAAGCCCGAACGAACAAACAAATACGGATGGATTTGGTTTCAGAAGCTCTTAATTAGTCTGAATAATATGTTTTTAATTATCTTTAATTTTTTAAAAAGTGACATTTAATAATTTTATAATAGTAATAGATATATTTGTTGTTAGGTTATAAACAGTGATCAAAGAATGCGAATGTTGATATAACATAGATATGCCGTCGAACCATTTAAAACATTTAAACATTTTCAAATAATAACAGTAATCCTTTGTTTTTCATTAATGAATATTATTTTTGAATAATATATTAATAATTCTCTTGAATAAAAAAGAATCTCGGTTAAATGGTGACTGCAAAAGGCCGAGGACAGTTCAATGTACATTCTATGGGGAGTCTTAAGTATATCTTTCTGTGGATATCTGTGGATCGATTAAAAAAATATCAATATAAAATTATGCATGGTGCTCTTAACTACAATTAAGATGCAATTTTTTGTTAACAAATACAATATATGTTTTGTTGAGGAATCTATGATAGTGAAATGTCCACGTTACAATAGTGTATGAGAAGTAGGTACAGAGAATAACTCGCCTGACATATTTTACTTTTAAATTCTAACTAGAAAGAGAGTTTCAATTTTGTTTATATTTAATACTAACTGTTGCCTGCGGATCCGTCCGCGTAGATCATTTATCAATTCGGAAACCGTCCCGTGGATCTTTGAGTTCATAAATATATAAATAAAAATCTGCAATATTATAACTCCTCTTTCTTTTAACCCACTGCAATAAAAGTCTTAATCCAATTCCAGACTATAAGAAATAAATGAGCAAAATAAAACAGTCTTAATCCAATTCCAGACTATAAGAAATAAATGAGCAAAATAAAACAGTCTTAATCCAATTCCAGACTATAAGAAATAAATGAGCGAAATCTCCGTCAAAATCCGTCCAATATTTTTTCGTGATCTTATTTCCAAGGGAGAGAGCGATAGACAGACTTACAAAAATAAAAAAAATAATCGGTTTGTATATTGGTAAGGAAGTGTACTTAATTAAAATTTTCAATAAATAATTGAATTGTAAGGTACAGATTTGGCTCAGTTATAGTTTTGATTATAGTATCGATGGATATTACAAGTCTAAATCTCATATAGTTATATTAATTACCCGTAGCTATGTATTTATTAACAATTAAGGCATTACTTATATACACTTAGATTGTAAAATATTCACAGTAATATTTACAAAGAACTAAAATATTATAGAATAGCCCAAATTAGTGACTCATAGGAGTAAATATTTCTTCGTTCGTCAGATACTTCGAACATACTTTCGTTTTTAAATATGATTTTTTAGTTAAAAAATTATATAAAACCACTAGTATACATTATTATTGAATACAGAATAGTATGTTATTGAATATATTGAAAATAATAATTGAAATAAGTAAGAGACTAAAAATCTTATCTTCTATAATATATAGCACACATTTTTTAGAACTTATTTTTTCATATAGTTATTTTTTTATTCATAACAGTAATACATCTATATATATGATTGCTAATAAATTATTTGATTCGTTATTTAAATTTAGTGTTCTCGAATGAGTATTAAAAATTTAAAATAGAGAAAATACATTGAAATAAATAATAAAGAAATAATATTAACTCACATAATAACCTCTGTTGTCTGGTATCACGCTGAGAATCAGTGACATCCCCATAGACATTGCTCGCACCGATCAGCAATAAAGTAAAAGTTAAGATATTAATCATCTCAAGATCCTTACTCGGAGGGACGTGGAATAATGTCAGGGCTAAAAGCTGTACCTAGCTTATATAGTGTCGCAATGGAAACAAGTACTCGGCTATACATACGTGGGTTCTAGTTTTAGCCGGGACGCCAAGGGAAGCCTAAAAGGATATGCTTGTTCTATAATATCATCGGGTTTTATTTTCACACGCGAATTAAATTACTATATATGGTGTTGGTATTACCAAGATCATGTTGATAGTCGGTTTTGTTGTCTTTTTATTTCGTTTTTACTTTAGCAGATAACGCCCACACTAGTACAGTTCATTGGTTTAAAAGATTAAACCAGTAATGGGTAAATGTACAATGAGAAAACTATTTAGGGCTGTGTTATATATATTTGATAAAGGAAAATAGATGAGAAATACATGACATATTACAAGGAATAAAAAGAGAATTCAGAATTAGATTTGTTTTTATAATATAAATAAAAATAATACCGTATTATTTAAATATTTTTAAACGTTTACAATGATTTATATTTAGTAAGATTATAATATTCCTCTCCATCCAAAGGTTGTCTAGAAAAGATTGCATATTATGATAAAACTGCCCAATGTACACTTTCTATTTCTTGTTTATTATGTTCGTAACTTTTTTATATTTGCATGCAATAAAGAGAACTGTAATCTATGATATTACGTTAATTCTGGTACTGAGAATGAATAGGAATTTCATCAGCATCATCATATCAGTCCACAAGCGTCCACTGCTGGACATAGGTCTCCTCTAGTGATCGCCACAATGCGCTGCTATGAGCCGCCGGCACCCACCAATTGCCCGCGACATTCCCCAGGTCATCGGTCCACCCAGTCGGGTGTCTACCCGCATTACGCTTTCCGGTTCGGGGTTCCCAATTCAGCACTTTAAACCCCAATATTTATCGGTTCTGCGAGCTATGTGCCCCGCTCACTTCAGTTTTGCATTCTTTACGAAATATTTATGAATTAATTTTTATATGTACATATAATGTCTCGTTTCTTATGGGGGCGAAAAGTAGGCTACAGATAGCCACTTTGCTACATTAAACGAGCATAGCAAGTGGAAAGATGTGCTCTCTGCCTACCCCAATTCTTCGGTAGTATAGTGGTCAGTATTCTCGCCTGACATGCGAGAAAATGTGGTTCTATTCCCCGCTGGAGAGCCAGGGAAAAATGTATGTTTGTATCTATATAATAGAGATATGTATGAATTAATTTTTATATGTATAATACAGATCTGACATCTTAGATCAGATATCCTCAAACATTTTTGTCTCGTAGAGAATCGCCATGTGTGTCGATTTTATGTTTAGTATTAGCTTAGCTAATACTAAACAAATTCATCAGCTTTAAATGTATTTTTGACAGCTGCTATGGACCTCATGCATCATCAGGTCATCGTCGATCTCTGGGGGTCCATATAAACCACTGGACATCAATAGCCCAAATACAGATATTAACAAAAGCTAAAATACGCACAGATCATTGAATTACCACAAATAAAAGTATTTATTAGATATTCGCCCTAAAAATCTGTATCAGGCGACTCAATATTGCTTAGAGATTTTAAGTTGTAATGTATATATATATAAAGCTATCAAACATCGATTTTAATTATTTATACATACTGACATCGAACACATCGATTGCGCTCAACGAGTCAGTGCTCTTTAATGCAACTTATGGTCTGTGTAACAATGCTGTACCTGGGCTCGGTTCAGCCATTAAATCATAGTCATCATAGGATCCTGGATAACGATGCGCAGGATTATATTAATCATTGCCATGTTGTTTGTCTAAGTTGTAAAGATTTATTAAGTTGCTCATTAATCAGTCACTATTATTGTTTATAGAATAAAATTAAATACATATTATTAGACTAGCGTGATAATTCTAGCTTATAATTGTAGTCTAACCGCTCTCATTCTGATAGGAAACTCGTGCTCTACAGTGGGACTCTAGTTGGTTGATGGTGATGATATATTTTCATCATCATCATCAGTTCGTCGAAGTCCAGAGCTGGACATAAGCCTCCTTAAAAATATATAGATTTGGCATAATCTTCGTGCTTAGCAGGCGTCTTGGCGATTGTATTACATTTTGATTGAATAACAGGATAACGTTGCTGCTTATTATCCTAGTACATCCCTTAGCTTATGATCATAGCATCCACAGGAAGGAATGAATTGACGCTATTATACCGGCGCCACATAACTGTATACTGGGGGTAAAAATTTAGATAAACCGCCTTAAAATACATAATAAGTTCAGTTTTGTAATAAAAAGTAGGGTAGATCAGGAGTCAAACTCTTAACATACCCTCCATAGAAGGAAGTTGCTTTAATTATTTATCGCTCGCAGCTATCCAATAAGAGTGTGCTTATCTTACTAGCTTGTTCCCAATCGTATATGCATCCATTCCTGAAATACCGGTTATTTTAAAAGATAATGATCCCAATACACGTCTTCGTAAATAAAAAAAAAAGATAAAAAATATTGCATTTTATTTATAAAATACCCCGTGATATCATTGTAGCGACTCAACATGCGTAGGATGTCTTGTTTCTTTTATTTTATTTAGTTAATTAAAGGGAGCATTCGCCAACGACTTCTGCGATTCACATAGTTCAGCTACCGGTAATAGCAAAGTACTTGACAGTGGCGAGTTGAATAAACAGACCATGTTTAACCGTTATTAGGGTAATTTACGGCGCTAACGACACGATGAATGCTTTGGTATAAAATAAGGAATATGGTTGCTACGCGCACATGAATAGAAAAATAAAGAGAAATAATAAACAGAAAAATGGTATGATAAACTCCAAAACAAAAATAAAAATATACATTTTTTTCATATAAAGAACAATGGTAATAAAATGTGTTCTTTTTTAAGATAGTGTACTTACACTTTCTGGTTATATAAAATACTGGCTGGATGTATATATAACAAATATTCAGGGAGAAATAAATATTTAACATACGATTTGACAAGTTATTAATAGAGAATTCCACACGGCTACTCAGAAATAATTTAATAATTACCAAAATCGGCTTAGTGGTTTAGACTTGACATAAATTTGCATATATATAATTCAAGTAGGCATCGACATCTTATATGTGGTCGTTAAAATATATGTTTTAATGATCAAAACATAATTCTCATACATATTTGCTAATAACCACGGCGTTTAGCAGATCTACAAAGATGTATTATGTATCATAATTATGTTGTGTGCACATTGCCCTGATGAGACACCTATACTTCTTAACATTCACAATTTTAAGTAAATTCAAATCTCACACCGAAACAAATAATCACCTTATACATATAATCTTAGAGCGACCACTAACCGTGACTAAAAGGAGTTTTGGCGCCAACCCGAGTGAAGCGTCCCTTGAAGTTTTGTTTTAACGTTTTATATTAGTTTATTGTGATGTTTAATATATAAATTTGGTGTTGTTTTATGTATTAACCGTCAATAATCGTGAACAATATTGAAACATTGGAAGAAAACTTCCAAGACAATTTGTCTGCGGAAACTCATGCTCAGTCAAAGTGATATTCATCAGGTTGATTTCCAAATTCCCATGAAGCAATAAAATGTGACACACCGTTATTTTGTTGTTAAACTGACGAAAGTGTATATTAAAATAATGATTTGGCTTAAAGGTCTCAGATACCAGGCCATAAAATATATAAAAAAATGTGACTAAAAAACAGTCGCAGAAAAACGATCGACTAGACGATCTCATATCGTCCGACTTTTAAAACGCAACGAATCTCTGGAGTTTTGTATTTCTTCTGATTAGGTGGCGCAAGAATGCGCATATGCACAAGAATGCGCACGAATGCGCACATGCGCAAGAATGCGACACACACACACACACACACACGCGCGCGCGCGTATACACACGTACACGCACATGCACGCACACGCACGCATACGTTCGCGCACGCACACACGCACGCACACACACAGATGTGTACCTATATATAATTAACTTGCTTTGATTTGTTAATAATATTATTCTTCAGAAATTCACGATATAAGTGAATAGGGAAATCACAAAAACAGTAATCGCAGTGCATCTTCGTGTGATTCGCCGTTTTCAACTATTCCAAACCCGCGCCCATTTAATCACAGTGCGTGCTTAATCATAATGGTAATTAAAACAAAGCAAAGTGATTTGTGCCAGGTTGGTGACGAAGTGAAATCATCAGCTCAGTGCACATCACTTTCTAACGTAGATGCGGCCAGTGGCTCGACTTTGAAGAAAGCGATCACCATGATACGCACGCGACTATTTTTAATAAGTCACACGACGGCACACCTAATAAATTAGAGAAAAGACTGGTCGATGGTGTTATCTGGACAGGCGGATATGCACCAAAATGGTTAGATACACTTTAGATAACGCACGGCAAACAAATAATTAGAATGCATTCCTTAGATCCATTCAGGGGGTCTTATATCATTTATAAAATTTTATAATTTATATTTTCATAATTTATTTCAGTGTATATAATAGCATAAACTGAAATAAATTATGAAAATATAAATTATAAAATTTTACGTGCTATACGCGCCCCTATACACGCTGAGTTCATGGGCGTACCCAGGGTAGGGCAGGGGGGGCAGCTGCCCCCCCTGCCCTACCCTGGGTACGCCCATGGCTGAGTTAGTAATATTTTTAAATATTGAATGACAAATAAGTAAAATTGCACTCCCTAGATTTCAGAGAGTTAATATTACAGAAAGTTTAGATTTTGTGCTATTATGTTACAAATTTAGTTAGTTAGTTAATTACAAATTTGGCACACATAGGGCGTCCTATGTGTGCCAAATTTGTAATTTTGAATTTTAAATAACGAACGACAAGTAAATAAATGGAACACAATCTCTGCAATTCAGCGGATCATAGATAATTTATACTATAGAAAGTGGTTACTTGGTTCTATTTATAAAATGTTTTATATATGGCCAATTGTCTAGTATGAGTTTTAGTTATTGGACAACAATGCGATATTGCATGCCATGAATAATGCATTCCATGGGAGTCAGAGTTATAGATAATAACAGTACATAAAGTTATAACTTAATGCTATTATGTTATGATCTACGGGTAATAACCAAATAAGTTGAATGTATTCCTTAGAATTGGGAAGGTTAGGTTATATAGTACAAACAATTTAGTATGCTTTTATTTTTACTATTTTGTTATAGATACATAATTTTGACTATTGAAAGAAGCAGACATTAAATGTCCTCAAATTAATCACTTTGTAAATTATATGCAAGTATTTCAAACGTTTGCGTTTCTCCTTGAATATTTTTACGTAACATATGCATACTTTATCTTAAATATATAATACATATTTAATTAACTCTACGTACATTGTTTTAAACAATTATATAATTATTTCGCAACCACATTTAATAGAAAACACATATTTGACGAAAAATTTTATACATTTTAAACGGTGATATAAACTACTAGTGTTAGCGAAATTATTTAAAGAAGAGATACATTTTGTTTTATTGTGATAGCAGAGTAAGCCTGGGATTAGATTAGGGTTAAAAAATCGTGAATTGGACACTGGATTATCATGGGAAAATATGTCGTTAAATATTCCCCATCTTCTTCACCCTGGAATTATATTTAAATCTGCTATTTTTGTAGGAGATATGAGTCTGGGGACATTTAAAATGACTGAGTGCCTTCATAGCTTCATAGCTACATATGTCAGTGTTAGAATGATCAACTCATCTAAATGGAACGAGGTGTAGGCGCATTCTTCAAGTTGGATGTATAAATAGATCCAAAGATCATTTGGTATATTAAGTCGTGCCGCACTTAATATAGCAGAATTATTCAGCGTTATCTGAGTTTAATTATTACAAATGCTAATAAAAGCGTTACAACAGTTACTAATATAATAGAATATATAATATAAAATGTAAATAAAGTTAATATAAGTTGGAGTTATAATATCTTCATCATTGATAAACCATTGATTAGTATCATATTACAGTTAAATTGTCAAAAGAGACTAATTGTTATTAATTAATTATCATCATCATCATCCCCAGTCCATATCGTCCCCACAGGGGCATGGACCTCCCCTGATCAGAAGGAGGATTAGGCCGTAGTCTACCGTGCTGGCCTAGTGCGGGTTGGTAGACTTCACACA
>WUAW01015351.1:2356-18919 GCA_017165845.1 Thaumetopoea pityocampa | reverse complement strand
GTTAAAAATAGTCAATGGTAGTAATTCTGTTGTAACAGAACTTATCTAAATTTAGACTCTCCCTATCTGTTGAAAACCAAAACGAGATAGCAAACATTTTTCAACCTATATTTCTGTCAAACGGTACAAAGAAATGTTATGTTTTTGCGTATCTTTAGTCGGCATGTTACGAGATGGCGTCTAAATCTCTTAAGTTTGACGTATCTAAACGAAACTGTCAGGACCAAAATTGTAGCTATCTCCTTTTAGTGTTTGGCATTAGAAAAAGTTAGGGAGAGTCTAAACTTAGTCAAGTTCTGTTACAACAGAATTACCAATTTCTATTTCAGCTCTTGCACCGTAATAGTAGTTACTCAAACAGAGAATAGGCTGTATCTTCTTTTCTACTTGAGTAATTTTGACAAAACATGCTGCAATATTTAAGATGGAATAGTACTTTCACGACTATAGTACTGTGACTAAAATTAACCCTCTAGTTTTTGCGTGAAGCTCGAAGCAACAAACAAAGAAACAGATGAGAAGAAAAAATTGGTTTCCGTTTCAGGAGCCCTTAAGTAGTTAATCTGAGTTGGATTTTTTGAAATATATTTGATCTACAGACAACGAGTTTTTACAATTTTATAATTATTACATAGTTAATGCCATTATGTGCTGAGAGTCATATAGGCGTAGTGGATAGAACCTGGTCTCAAATCCCTGCAGCGAAAGGTGTCGGGTTTAATTCATTTAGTACGTTGACATTACCAGGGCTTCTCCGTATTCCGAAGGTTCGTAAATCTGCCCTGTCTTTTATTAGCAGGAAATATGTCTACTCTATCTAAAACATGTCCATCATCATAAAAATATTATCGGATTATTAATTGTTAACTTGTTAACCCATATTAGGTCAACGTAGGTTCATTGCCAATATGCTTTAGGTTAGCATGGGTTCCTTGCCAACCAGCATTAGGCCAGTGTGATGGGCTATAGCCAAACCCCTCTCTCCATGAGAGGAGAGAGTAGATAGGTTGGTGATTAACGATACTCCTTGTTATAGATTTCCGCCTAGTGTTTCCAACCGGAGATGGCATGGCGATTTCCTTTCCTGTCAAGCTGCCTTCTCGCCGGGAACATAATTCTGCCCGCACCCTCACGTTAAGCAGGCGTGATAAAGCCGAGGCAAAACTTAGGCTCGCCAAGAGATGTGTTATAGGAGCGTTCGCTAATGCCTTAGCGGGGGAAAGACGGTAAGAACAAAATAAACTACGGTTAGAACAATGTTTGTTTAATTGTTTACGGTTTAACTATTAAACCAATAATTTTACAATTTATTGTCACAAATTCCTCCATTTTGTAAACATAACTCCAAGTCTATATTCAACGATGAATAACTGCAGGCTTTTTGTGATGAGCGATATTGTGTAAACAGCTTGTTGTGTGTTTATAATCTAAGGTAGGGGTCTCCAAACTACGGCCCGCGGGCCAAATCAGGCCCGCCAGTGTTATCAATCCGCAATCCAATCATTGAATGTAGCAAGCGTACACTCGCTCAGAGTGCGTATTCGACGATATATCTAGACATTATAGATAATGGCAGAAAAATTAAAAATGTTTTGGCCCTTGGAACTTACTGTAGTAAACAGTATGGTCCTAAGGCTGGAAAGTTGGAGACAAATGGTCTAAGGCAAAGTATTGTAGCTCATCTATCTCTTAGGACTAAACATACTGCAGGTTTAGCCCGATTTTGACAGACGCTAATTTTTAAGTCAAGAGAGGCTCTTTCTGTGCACATCTAGTTGGCTTAAAGTCGGTCTTAATGGTGGTGCTGACTGATCTAGGACCTGATTGGCTGCTCCAGGAAAACTCCCTGGATATGACAAAATAAGGGAATGCAAAGAGAAGTATTACATAGTCACTTCAGGATATTTATTTATATTAAGAGGTATTTCATTATAAGTTTTAGTAATAACATTTAAAAAGGCTGAGAGGTTAAAGTGTTTTTTATATTGATTATTTTAATTTTTAATATTGTACATGTTTTTTGTTCCATAAGTTTTTTATAATAATTTTTTTTTCTTTGCCGAATGCAGTCCATTAAAAAGTCCAATCACTCGACACGAGAGCAGCGATGAGATTCTCACTAGCGTCAAAACCGGGAACTATTGGCGAAACAACGCCAAACCGGACATCATACCATCTTCCTCCATTCAGGACATCTCCAGATCCACTCTGGATAACCAACCTCAGGTCCGGAGGCGGTCCAGAAGGCGTCGTCCAGTAACATCTTACGGTTACCCAGAAATTTCCATCACGAACCAGTCAGATACGAAGACAATGCGGCGAAAGTACCATACGTTGAAGAGTCTGGTATATACTGAGCCGGTTGAGAGTATAAAGGAGATGAGGGAGAGGCCGAGGTCCGCTGGATCTACACTGAAGGGCAGAGAAGCGTTGAGTAGACCAAGTATACTGGAGACCTTGGACTTTATCAACAGTATGAAGGATGCTTTATCCGGTGAGGACTTTTAAATATACGAAGCAGAAGGCAAAAGATTGATAGAATTTATTTTACGATCAGAAGCCATTGTCTTGAACAGACTTTTATATCGACTAAATAAGAGGAAGGGAGAGAGGGAGAGAAAGGGGTAAGAGTAGAGGGAGAAAGGGGGAGGAGTAAGAAAGATTATTTCAGGCAGGAATATTGCAACTGCGATTTCTAAATGCATAACTAACAATTTCTATCTTCAGTCAGACGTGGTGTTTCACTGCGATGTTTATATTCAGAGGAGGATATCTCCCGGATGAATGACGGTAATGAATGCGGTTGAGATGTTTTGTGTGTTATACAAGAGAAAATTCGCAACAGAAGTCGGCACTAAAAATGTTAGAGAGGGAAAGATTCTATATACCGTAAGGATTTCTGTATGAGCTATGTGAGGATCTCTTCATAGAGAGATTCTCTCTTACATACATATTATGCATGTATTTAATAATGACATAATAATGTGGACACTGTTTTTCATACACATTTTTCATCAATTTGCTTGAAAAAAAAATGCTAGAGTCCCAAACAAATGTTCCCGTGTCTTGGGTACTAGACAACAATATACTTATATAGAGGAGGCTAGGCACTAGGTCTTGGGGAGCAGGAGCTCACAGAAAAAAGATCGTATCCCGCCTGGTCAACACAGCAGCCGATCAGAACGCTGGCCGCTATTTAGCTCAACGTTTAGCGATAGCCATACAACGAGGGAATGCGACCGGCGTAATGGACACCCCACCGACCGATTGCACATTTCTTAGAATATTTATTGCTTTAATTTAATTGTCATTTTATTCTTTTTATTTCTAAATAAATGAATTTTCATTTATATACGGGTGTTCGGGCATATATAGATAAATGCTAAAACATATACAGATAATCCATGTCTCGGGTATTCGAGCTTATTTGGGCCTGGGACCAATTGGCCGAGAAACATCTTCGTGGTCTCCATATTGCTGTGTCGGTTGCTCGATGCCGAATATATTCTATTTACCTACCTAGATACTTATTAGAGAATTATTTTGTTTCAAGTTGATGAATCTTGCGCATCGGATGTTGAGGATGCAGTTTGGAGTTCAGAGGACGAGTGGTTGTTGGGACAGGCGTCGCCTCTCAACCTGGTGGCTGCGAGGTCGGGCGTCGCCTGTCCGCATTTAGCACTTGGAGACTTCATCTTAGCGCTCTTGTACCGCGGCAGGTTCACTGTGAGTATGCACATTATATGTACATATGTATCATCATCATCATTCCCAGTCCACATCGTCCCCACTACAGGGGTACGGACCTTCTCTAATCAGGAGAGGGATTAGGCTGTAGTCTACCGCGCTGGCCTAGTGTGGGTTGGTAAACTTTACACACCCATGCGGGCATGCAGGTTTCCTCACGAAGTTTTCCTTCTCCGTTAGGTACATTGGTGTCTACATTGTAGACCGTACATGAATTACAAATAATAACTCAGTGGTACAGGACCAGGTTCGAACCCATGCCCCTTCGATCGTAAGCCGTGTCTAAAACCACTACACCACCAATGCACTATATTTTATAATAGTGTATACATATGTATATGTATACACTATTATAAAATTATTTAATGTCAAATATAGTAAATTAAAAATATTTAAAAAGAAAAAAAAATTACTCAGATCGATTAGTAAAAGATTTCTTTAACCAAGGCACCAGGCAAAAACCAGCTAGTAGATTTTGGTCAAACTATTACACTCTTAAAGATACTATCCGACTTAAATACTGCAGTATGTTTCATCAAATTCGTACGTTGTAGTACGTTTTGAAAAAATTCTGATTCCCATAACATTTAAATCTGTGACTTGGAAGCCAGTGTTCCTCATGTGAAGTTTAAGTATAAACCATTTTATATTCATCTTCATCAGCCAGTGAGAGTCCACTGCTGGATTTGGGCCGAGCACAAGGCTACAGAAGGACGCGTGCAGTTTTTGACATGCGCAAACCAGGGGTCGACCCAGGAGAACGTATCTCGACCAAATCGAAGTCGTGTTGAAGAAAGGCCAGGATAGGGGTACCAGCACCCGACGAGCATGTATAAACGCGTTAGTGAATGTATTATAGAAGAAGTGGAAGATGTATGTTAGGATCGTAGCAAGTGGAAAGGAATGGTCTCTGCCTACCACAACGAGAAAAAGGCGTGACTGTATGTATGTCAACCACACATAACCGTTGTGCCATACCCTCGGCACAGCGGTATGCGTCAGAAATTTTCTGTACGCAAAAAAGGATTTAGAAAAATTAGGAAAATAGTAAAAAAATGTGAAGTGTTTTCTATCTAGATATTACAAGAGCTGTGCTCGTTTCTGGGCGATGCTGGCGAAGGTGCATTGTTCGCGCTGCACAGACTCGCGCGGGCAGCAAGATCCAGAAGCAGCGAGCGAGCGACGAGGTAAGGCAACCAATAAAACTGTTGCAGGAAAATTATCGCGAGAACATTGTGCGGTAGCGCGCTGTATCCTTAGTCCATATTGTTCCCTACTGCTACGTCACGGATCTTCCCTAATCAGTCTACTACGTTGGATTAGTGCGGGTAGCTCATTAGTTGCTCAGGAGGTAGTTGTTAGTCATCCACAGTGTATCCCGGAGACCATTAATATATCGGTAAAGGCCACCGCAGAGTTATTAGTCAGTAGAAGTCTGACAAGCCCCGTAAGCCGCCCTCGCGACTTGCGGAAGTCCTATGTAGGATTCTCTCCGCATTAAAAAAAGGAGATTGTTGTTAATTTGTTGAGTTTTTGTTATAAAATATTTGGTGAAATCCATGAGTTGATTGCTCAGACATTATAATGGTGATGATGATGACTGATAGCCTATATCTGTCCTTTTTATCATATCTATCTCCCAGATAAATTTCAACAAAATCAACTGAGCTGTTGAGCCGTGGAGAAGTAACATATTAAGGAATGAGTATGAATTTGGTGGATTCGTTCTCGCAAACTTAATAGGTTGACTGATATCTATCTATCTATACTATTATAAAATTGTTAAATATCAAATTTAGTAAATTAAAGATATTTAAAAAAAACTATTCAGATCGACTAATTAAGGTTTTCTGAAACCAAATCTGTCGATGTTTGTTTGAGCTTCACGCAAATACCAAATGGTTAATTTTAATCAAACTATCACAGACTTTAAGGTATTATTCCACCTGAAATACTGCAGTATGTTTAGTCGAAATCGATCTAGTAGAATTGAAGATACAGCTTGATCCCTGTTTTACTAGCCGCCGTTAAGTACGAGAGCTCAAGTAAAAGTGGTTGTTAGGCTTTTTATATCATTCTATGGTTGTTTTGGGATTTCGTATCTAGCGGAAAACTGAAATTCACGCGGGTAGAGCCACGGGCAAAAACTAGTATTAAATATGAAGTGACTTCACTATTGATTATTCATCATCATATCAGCTCACAGACGTCCACTGCTGGACATAGGCCTCCTCTAATGATCACACTGAGCGGCTATGAGCCGCCTGCATCCACCGATTGCCCGCGACCTTGATCGGGTCATCGGTCTACTTAAACAGGGGTCGACCCACACTATACTTTTCGGTTCGGGGTCGTCATTCCATTAATTTAGGACCCCAACTACCATCGGTTCTGCGTGTTATGTTGATTATTATGATGCGAAATTTAAATGTTTCGGATAAGATTGAATATTTACAGCAAGTAATCTTCACCACCTATGAACATCTGCAAAATGAAAATAATGATCGGAACGAGACGCCTTACTACTGTCGGCGTTTAGAGAACCTAGGATTTTTTGTTGAAGTTGTAATGCTAGGCGTTATTCTCTAATTGCTGGTGGATCTTATTCCACAATTTGTACATGAATAGTATGTAAAACTGTTTATTTACTTATTTACGAGCTTTTGCCCGCGGCTCCGCCCGCGTGAATGTCGGTTTTACGCTATATGGGAAACCCCGACACAATCGTAGACTGATATAAAAAGCCTTACAACCACTTTTACTTGAGCTCTTGTACTTAACGGCGGCTACTGAAACAAGGATCGAGCTTTATATTCAATTCTACTGGACCAATTTAATGATGAAACTTGCCTCAGTATTTAAGTCGGAATTAAGAATGTAATAGTTTAACCGAAATCTATCAGCTGGTTTTTGCGTGAAGCCCGAATAAACAAACAAACGTCGATGGATTTGGTTTCAGAAGCCCTTAATTAGTCGATCTCAGTAGATTGTTTATAAATATCTTTGATTTTTGAAAATTTTGACATTTAACAATTTTATAATAGTATAGATTTACGCTTCATATAATAATGGCATGTGACCGGAAATAATGCTCGAGGCATTTTTAACCAGTCGTTCTTTAGCTGATGCTAACATGACATGAGGCAGGTGAAATAACTGTTGGATAAAAAAATAGTATTAAACTTTTAGTTATTTAAAGTTATTTAATACACTAATACGAATAGATAGATATTATATATAAATACAAAAATATAGTATACAAATAGAATAATACAATAAACTAAAATATAATACATGACTAGATAAATGTCATAAACTCTAATTTATTTGAATGATTCTGCCATTACTATCAATAAACATTACCGGAAAACAAACAAACAAACCTTTGATGGTAACAGTTCGTGGAGGTTGCCCGAAGCGGAAGGCACTCAAGCAGAAGTTTTACAGAAGTACAAGCCGCGGCCGCCAGACTACGTGTCGGGGGACGAGGCCGCTCCTCCACCGCCACCGTTACCTAGACACTCCAGTATCGGAAGACAGGTATAATATTACTTACTACGCTTGGTATGTTTTATTTATCTAGATATGTATACCAGTACCGCAGATATCGCTTGTGTATGTGGTTCATTGATAATCACCGCGCGGGGTAAAATGAGCCAATTCTATACATATTTGTGTCGCACATTGCGTGTGTGGTTCATTGATAATCACCGCGCGGGGTAAAATGAGCCAATTCTATACATATCAGTGTCGCACATTGCGTGTGTGGTTCATTGATAATCACCGCGCGGGGTAAAATAGCTTATTTGAATCATATATACCAGTGCTGCACATATTGAGCTGGTGGTTCATAATCTCCACGCGCCCATCAATGAGCTCATTCTATATACATATATAAGTATATCTGTGCCGCACATAGCGCACATTGCGCGCACGCGCGTGCGTACCCCCCCCCCCACACGCACATACGCACACTCATGCACACATATACGAGTACATTCATATTTATACGAGTACCAGATATATTGATAATCACCGCGCGGGGTAAAATGAGTCCGTTCTTACTAATCATTCATACTGATCACTGGAGGGCAAAAAATCACTTGGGTTTCTGTGCCCGTAAATATGTGTCTGTTGTATTCGGAGTTATGAAATGTTATGTAGTTAGTAATATTATTATATACAACAACTATTTTCTACTTTAGTGCAAAATTGTATCTATTTTTTGAAGTACTCTTCCACTATCATAAATAGGTAGTCATTTACAAGATGAAATCGAAAGGTTCTTGATTACCTGTCTACAGGCCTGTTAGACATTGCAGGGGAGCCTTTTGTACCAGTTACTCAGGAGCATTCGTTTATTCAAGCTCGAAAAATAACTTGATACTTGACTAAATAAGATATACCCGTGCTATATTGAGTATTCAATCGCCATTCGTCCGTGTACGTGAGTCTCGAGGGTAGAATATGTATCATTACACTTCTGTTGCTTTTTAAGAGGTGATCTGTGTTTAAAACGGAGGAGTGCGCAATTTCACTCTATTTTGTACGGTGACCCCTTTATTGTAGACATTATAACATAAAAAAAATAATAATATATATTTAATATTTTACATATATTTATAGATATATAAATAACAAATTATAATATTAAAAATAATATTTAATTTAATTTTAATATTATAATTTGTTATTTATATATCTATAAATATATGTAAAATAGTTAATAATGTATATTCAAATTACAGGTCTCCCAACAGTGTATCGACTATCTACCGCCGAATCGACTACATCAACAAATAGAAAATTCGACTAACTTAAGACTGCACTCGACTAACACATCACTTCAATCGACTAATGTACAACTGCACCCAGTTGAGCCCGAATACACCGGCATCATTAATCCAATTTACGATGTAAAATTACCGAAAAACAAATTCGCAGTTAAACGATCAAAATCATTAGGTCGCAGTTTCAGTTCAAAGAATCTGAGTTTGGAGATTACACGATATAATATTACTTTGGGACAAAAGAGTGGTCGAAGGACGAATGATGTGGTGACCGCTATAACAGGGACGACTGGGGAGACTGGGCTAGAACCCAAAAGTAATTTCTTTCAAAGGTGTAGCACGGCGGAGGTGGTCGGCGACTCGTACAAGATCAGTAGGATCACTATCGATTAAAACATCTCGATACTAGCAATGGATTTTGATATACTGTACGATGGTGCTTCTATCATTATAATGATGAGTAGTTCAGTGGTCGTGACCCTGCTTTCTGCGCCAATTGGTCCTGGGTTCGAATCCCGGTAGGGACAAATTTTGTGTGATGAGCTTGAATGTTTGTACTCGAGTCATGGATGTTTATTTGTATGTGTATTAGTATCTGTACTATTATATAATTGTTAAATGTTAAGTTGTCTAAAAGAAAGATTTTTTTTTAGAGACAACTCCCGCATTAGGATTAACTCCTGTATCGCGGAGACTTTACAAACATTCAAATAACGGGAACACAGAACACCCAGACTCGGAACAACAATTTGTGGATTACACAAAGTTGTTGTCCCGTGTGGGGATCGAACCCACAACACTCGGCAGCGCAGTGAACGCTTAAACCACTGCGCCATCAGTGCAGTCATATTAAAAAAAACTACTCCGATCGACTAATTAAGGGTTTTTGAAATCAAATCCTTCGATGTTTATTTGTTTGTTCGAGCTTCACGCAAAAACTAGCAAGTAAATTTTGGTCTAACTATTACCGTCTTAAAGGTACTATTCCGACTTCAATACTGCGGCATGTTTCATCAAAATCGGTCCACTAGAATTGAAGATACAGTTTGACCCCTGTTTTTTAGCCGCCGTTAAAGTACGAGAGTTCAACTAAAATTTGTTTTGGCTTTTTATATAAATCTATCATAGATTGTTTCGGAATTATTCATGTAAAGGAAAACCGACATTCACATGGACGGAGCTGCGGGCAAAAGCTAGTTATGTTAAAAAGAGAAATGATTATTTAGAACTTATTGAGTAGAGTATTTAACTGGAGTTTATTTAATAGTTGTTCCAAAAAGGCCAAGTTCGTAGCACCCTTCATCGACGAAAGTGTATGAAAAGATGTATGGATATGGATGAGGCGAGAGAGGTGTGTCAAGATCGTAGTATGTGGTAAACTGTGGTCTCTGCCTACCTTTATGGGATGCCGGCGTGAGTGTATGTATGTATGTATGTTTATTTTATAGTTTGTCATGATGTTGATTCGATGGCCGTGGACTCATTTATAGACATGTTTTTTTCACAAACATCGCTCTAGGCCCAAATTAGGATTTCCTGTGTCTGGGGCGTTAGACAATGATATATTTACTCATATTGTTAAATGCTATTTCATATATAGATAAACATCGATACTTCGGGTACAAACATTCGTGCTCATCACACAAGTTTGTTCATACCAGGATTCGAACCTATGACCAATTAGCACAGAAAGTAGGGTTACTACCACTAAACCAATCAGTTGTCAATAGTTTTGATAATCTGTCATATCAATATTATGGAGCGATCTGGAATTTATTTGATCGCGCTTGTATGTTCTAGAAAGTTCATATTACAGATCATTGCTGGTAATTCTGTTGTAACAGAACTTAACTAAATTTAGACTCTCCCTATCTTTTTCTAATACATATATAATACAAACACCAGAACGAGTTAACAAACATTTTTAGCGAGTACCAACCTACATTTCTGTCAAAAGGTACAAAAAAAGTTGCGTTTCTTTAGTTGGCATGTTCCAAGATCGCATCTAAATCTCTTAATTTTGACGTGTCTAAACGAAACTGTCAGCACCAAAACTGCAGCTATCTCCATTTGGCGTTTGATATTAGAAAAAGATAGGGAGAGTTTAAATTTAGTTAAGTCTGTTACAACAGAATTACCACCATTGTGTTTGTAATTATTACTAATTTGAGTTTGTAATGTTACTAACTTGATTGCACTTTTGATATGATTTAAATAATCATTGTGTGTAGAGAAATAAAAATATATTTTAAAGAAAACTCTGTTGTTTTATTTATATTGAAAGGAAACTACAACTTCATAAGTTTTCAAATTGTTTCAAAATTGACGTAATAACACATTTAAAATGAATATAAATTCTCAATCAAAACTAACAAATAGAAATATTTTTTTAAACTTTTCACTAAATTCTCTGAAATATTTGCGATTTAAATTCATATTTATGATTATTTTCAGGTAATTATAGCAAAAAATTTAATATTTTGTTACCTCTACGTTAGAATTGCGGACACTCTAATACCCTCAGTTCGTTTGCGAACACGATTGGTGCAACCTAATCGAAAGGTAGGTGTAATAAAATATTAAAAATTTACTACGATAAGTCACGCGAAGTAATCTATAAATACTCTTCAATAATTTGTCAATTTGAAAACGGTTAACACAAAATTACCTACAGTGGGATCATTTTAAAAGGCCATCTTTGACATTTCATCAAAATAATCTCGCAACGGCGCCCACACAATATTATTAATTTTTCAAAGTTAGAACGGTACAACTGGACAACTTTTTTCATACATTCATACAGTCACGCTCTTTTCTCTGGCTCTCCGGCGGGGTATCGAACCCCGGTCTCCCGTGTAATCGGCGGGATATTGGTCACTAAACTATCGAAATATTGGGGTTGGCAGAGACAAATTCTTTTCACTTGCTACGGTCGTTTAATAAAGAAAAGTGGCTATTAGTGATACAGTTTTTGCCCCCGCGTGAAACGAAACGTGCCGGGTGGTGAATCACGACACCACCATTTTATAAGGTTCAAAAGTATTAAAGTTCCACACGCGTTTCCACGAAAAGTAAGGGTATAATGGTCCACTCAAACAGAGCCCCGCATCCCGTCCATGCGTCATCATCTTGGGTCTAGCCATGCAGCTATTGACGCGGCAAACACTGGCTTAGTGGTGAGGAAAGGAAAGAGGGCGAGGTTGGAAAGATGTATTGAGCATGGAATATGGAATTTGGGAAAAGGACTATCTCGGAAGGAGTAGGAAGAGACAGTAGTAGCTCGGGGGGCCGGGGTCGCTTACCCGTATACTTAAGTCTATTTGCCGGACAGGGTAAAAGACTAACTATTCTTTGACAACTGTTTTCAGTTACTGAATATTTATTTTAACAATGAGAAAGAAGACAATTTTACGATTCACTTTGATTAATAAACCTTTCTAAAAAATTATATTTACTGATTATAATTATTAATTATATTTATTTTTCTGACAGATATAAAAGTGGTCTATATTAAAATGGCCGTATTAAAAATCAGTTATGAAATCATTTTTCTTTTCCTTGGAAATACTGGGCAGCTATAAGGTGAAAGCGGTCTGAAGTTGGCGAAAGTTATCAAAAGTCCGACCGAAGTGATTTCTTTTAAAAGCAGAGAATTAAGAGTTTGCAACTTTACGAGCGTTCAAGAGGAAGTCGGAGGGAAGTTTTGCTTGATAGGCGTAAGGGGTGGGGTGTCACCATGATTCAACTCGTTTTCCGGACAGGTTAATTTTTCAAAGTTTAAATCCTTAGTTCCAAATCATAAAATTAATAACGCCAAATAATGTTATGTTAATGCATGGATTATTACAAGCGGACCTGTGTTTTCCACAATCACGTTAAGATATGAAAACTTGTGAAAAAATTCGGTATATTCTGTAATTGCTTTTTTCCCGATAATGTCAGTTTAGGTGCGGGACTATCCCACAATCGATCTTGAGTGATGGTCAATGGAGTTGTGGGTGTATCGAGCGGTCGGTCGGCTGCGTGCGACAAACAATGGTCAAGTGTTTGTCACTTATGGTGTCGGGTTACCCGACCGGGTTGTAGGAATATTAGATAGTTAATTTCTTTCGGACACGTGGTCTGATGCCACAGTTTGGAAAATATAATAGTTGTTGACTAAATTGAAGGTAGGTATCACTAAGGTATCACTGACTAGGTGGACAGATGCTATTAAAGAATCTATGAGCACTAGCATCCCAGACGCTATCAAAGAGGCTGAATGTCGAGATGCCTAACGTGGTTGTTACAACCCTCAGTCATGAAGAATCAACGACGAAGAAGACAGTTAACTTGGTGGATGGTTTCTTTTGCGAACATGAGCCACGGGAGTCAAACAGTGTTTCATATCTAGGTAGAATAGACTAGAGTCACTCATTATTACACACCAATATAAAAAAAATACAAACACAATAAACGAGAAATACTAAGGGTACATTGGACGGTCTCGAGAGACCATGACATGTCATGTCATGTCATGGTAAAATAGGTCGCATGTTGCGATCAACATGCGACTTTTGGATGGGTAGGATTCATATCTAGATATGGTGGTGCAATTGTATTGTGTATATTTATTTAAAATGATACATTATACATACAATCACACCTTTTTCCCTCTTCGGCGGGGAATCGAACCCCGGTCTCCCGCGTGACGGGTGGGCATGCTGGCTCTATACCACTGAAGAATTGACGTAGGCAGAAACCACTTCTTTCCACTTGCTACGAGCAAATTGGCTATCCGTAGCACACATTTTGCCCCCGCGGGAAACGAGACTTGTCGAGTACCACCGTCATTTTAAAGGATTCAAAATGTTAGAGTTTCTCATTGAGTTCCCACAGAAAGTAAGACTAATACAGGTCCACTTGAACAGTGCCCCGCATGTACGAGTAAGGCTAGCCATCATCTTGGGTCTACCGGTCCATATTACAGTCCCACGTCGCGGTCTATCCGTGCAGCTATCGGCGCGGCAGCCACTGGCTTAGTGGAGAGGGAAGGAAAGAGGGTGAGGTAGGAAAAGAGTATTGAGCAAGGAATATGGGATTTGAGAAAAGGACTATATGATATCTCGGTAGTAGTAGAAAGATTTTTAGTTGCTCTTTGCATAGCTAATTATCTACACATAATCACAAATACGCCTACATGCAAAGATACGGGGCACTGAGACTGCATTGGAGGTGAGATAATTAATTTATGCGCGCGTATGATTACGGCGATCGGTTGCTATCCGGCCGCACAGTGAGCGCACTGCGACCCAGTTCCATTGTGGTCCGCGTTGTCTGAACAGTAGCTTGTTATTTCAACAGATGGCATATGGAGAGTTATGCAAAATCGTTTTATCGTGTAATATAGAATACAACGGAACGGACCGGAATGGGACGGACCGGTACGGAACGGACTGGAACGGAACGGACCGGAACGGAACGGAACGGACTGGTATGTAACGTAACGTAATGGGACGTAACGGGACGAAATAGGACGGAACGGGAAGGAACGAAATGGAAAGGAACGGAATGAAACGAACCGGACTGGAACTGACCGGAACGGAACTGACCGGATCGGAACTGAACTAGACCAGAACGTAGCCGGACCGGAACGGAGCCGACAGGAACGGGACCGAACCGGAATGCGGTTGGACTGGAACGCAGCCGGACCGGAACTACAGCCAGAATCGAACCGGAACGCAGCCGAACCAAAACGCAGCCTGATGATCTTTTCTAGACAACCTTTAGAACAGTGAAATACGCCGATTCCCAATTGGTAAGTACTTTAGTAATAGAGATCGCGCGACACTCGATAAAAACTGACCGTACTTTGAATAGACATTATTTAATAGAGATAGAATATTCACATAGTGTGGATGTCTCAGAGTAACGATTATAGCAGTATATTGCTATCTCTATCATTCCGGCTAACTTAGAATGCTCAAAGTATCTATACTATTATAAAATTGTTAAATGTTACCTTCTGTAAAACAAAGATATTAAAAGAAACTAATTAAGATCGACTAATTAAGGGCTTCTTAACCAAATTCGTCGATTATTTTTGTTTGTTCGAGTTTCACACAAAAATTAGCGCGTAGGTTTGGTTAAACTGTTACAATCTTAAAGGTACTATTCCGGCTTAAATACTGCGGCATGTTTCATCAAAATTGGTCCAGTAGAATTGAAGATACAGCTTGATCCCTGTTTTAGTACCCACCGTTAAGGCACGAGATCTTAAGTGAAAGTGGTTCAAAGGCTTTTTATATAAATCTATGATTGTTGCGGGATTTTTAATGTACCGAATAACCAACATTCACGCGGGTGGAGCCGGGGGCAAAAGCTAGTAATAAATATTATTAAACACTACTATTATTATAGTAGGTTACATGAAGTTATTTAAGCTCCCATGTGTTCTTATAATTATCATTATACAATCAACCCACAATACAATCAACAATATGATATTCACTACGCCGGCCTCACAGGCAGTCGAGAAAATTTCCCAATCGTGTAGATTTCTTCACGATGTTTTCCTTCACCGTTTGAAGCGAGTGATAATTAATTATTAATACGCACATGATTTCGAAAAGTTAGAGATGCACACCGTGGATTCAAACTAGAAACCTAAAATATGGCATACATGTCATACCACTAGGTCAGAGGTTCCCAGACTTTTTTTTCTCATAGACCACTTTCAAAATTTAGCTCCTTAGTTTCCAAAGTGGTCCAAGTGGACTACCGGAACTAACTAAATTTTGAAAGTGGTCTATGAGAAAAAAGTCTGGGAACTTTTGATTTAGCTGGTTCCGATGGACCCCCTGCAGCTATATTTCTACCATATTCCCAAAACTCGACAAAAAATGTGAAGATTAGATCTAGTTATAGAAATTTGCGTACGCCAACGTAGACCTGGTAGACCTGGGGGTCCACCTGGACCACTTTGGGAACTAAGACACTAGGTTATCACTGTTACTTCTTACAATCATCCCCATTCTATATTCGTCTCTACTACAGGGGCACGGGCCTCCCCTAATCAGGAGGGGGATTAGGCCGTAGACTACCATGGTGGGGTCTAGTACGCATACGGGCATGCAGGTTTCCTTACGAAGTTTTTCTTCTCTGCTAGTACACTGGTGTTTACAATGTAGACGGTAGATGAAATAGAAATAACTCAGAGATACGGGATCGAACCTACGAGCTTTGGATCACAAGCCGCAGATCGCACCACTAAACCGCCAGTTTAAAATGAATGAATTTCATTCTTTCCCGTCTAAATTATCAAAATATTATATGTTTAAGACGAAAATTTTCCAATGCACCGTGGACTGTAAACAGTTTGGTTTGTTACACATATGCGTGTACGTATTGTGTGCCAATTGGTCTGGACTCACCGTCAGCTGACAAGGTCGCGCTGGACGGACAGAAGCGAAGATTGAATCAGATTTTATTGTCAGAACGAGCGAAACGAATTGAAGTACCTTTAAACTGTTATACAGAAACAAATGAATAATCGAAAAAAAAAGAAATGTTTATAAAAAGCTTTTATTAGTTGTTAAAAAAAACCGTGTTACATCATCTTTTTACCCGACTACGCCAGAAGAAGGGTTATGTTTTTCGAGTGTAGCCTCTGTAACCTCTGTAGCCTAAACGGCTGGATGGATTTTATTGCCTGTGAGGTGTCGTTAGATTCGTCTTAACTAGGTATATTAAAATTTAAAAAAAGCATACATTTTTCACACGGCTGGTTTTTATTTCAATAATTCCTTTAGTTTTCACTCTTGCTGCTAAAATGTATCACGCTTTTTCTTATTAACAACTAATAAAAGCAGTTTTTTTTATTTTTTTTTCTATTATTTATTTTCAACTTCTTATTTCTTTTTATTTATTAACAACTAATAAAAGCTAGTTTTTAAACATTACTTATTTTATTTATTTATTTAATATATATTAGTCGAAAAACTGTGTGTGCATTGGTGGTGTAGTGGTTTTAGACACGGTTTACGAC
>WUAW01015347.1:6765-19555 GCA_017165845.1 Thaumetopoea pityocampa | reverse complement strand
ATTCGATTGGAGAGGCCTATGTTCAGCAGTGGACAGCGACGGGCTGAAATGATGATGATGATGATGATCCCTCAATAATTGCATGTTTGATCGAGTTACTAAGTATTACATATTTTAACACCATACTTCACTCTCCATTAAAGAGAGACTTGTCATAATCCCCCAGCAGGCAGGCAATCTGTCTTGGAGATCGCTATATATATTCTTTGTCTCGCAAGAGAATACTGTAGCCATTATCCTGGTGTACTCCTCAGCAAGTTGCACGGTGCTCTCAGGGAGAGATGGAGTGACAGTATTGCTATCCGGGCACCACACATCATCACATCAGCCCTTGGAAGTCCACTGTTGGACATGGACCTGCTCCCTCAAGAAGAGAAGCCGTAATCTCCGCTCTTGACAAACTTCTTGGAGATCGCAGTAGATTTTAATTAAATAACAAGATAACGCTGCTGTCCATTATCCCCTCAGCTGGTTCTCACAGCACCTACGGGGAGAGATGGAGTGACGCTGTTATTATGCCGGCGCCACCCAACAGAACAGTAGGTCGTTGTGTCAAGTTCACATAGTTAAAGTCAGCCGAGCGCGTGGACGCCGGCGCGGCTCCGACGCGTGCGGCGTTGGAGCACGTTCACGAGCTACTTCACTGGCAGCTTCCACTTTCGTAATAATCGTTAGGGAACGCATTTGTTTAAATACGTTTCACACACAACATATACGAACGAGTATTTTATATAGTGCATTGGTGTAACTTTACACGCGCATGTGATCGCTTACAGGGCACCTGGACCAGCACATTGCATACTCGTTGTGTGATCTCCTCAAAATAACATTGGAATCCGACCGGAGTCTAACTCTTCGCGTTATACGTCCGTGCCATAATTAATAGGCATTTGTAGAACTTACCCCTGAAATAGTTTTACCAACGTCATCATCATCATCATGTCAGCCCACAGACGTCTACCGTTGGACTTAGGCCTCTCTTATAATGATCACCTGCTATGATACGCCTGCATCCACCGACTGCCCGCGACCTTCACCAGATCATTTATTCAGCTAGTCCGGGAGTCGTTACCCGCATTGCACTTTCCGGTTCGGATTCGTTATTCCAGCTTTTTAAGACCCCAACGACCACTGGTTCTGCGGCTTTCCAACCTAGTAGTTATGCATATGAAACAGATCCATTAATTGCTTCATTCTATTTCAGTTGGCTTCTATGCGCAAACTGAAGTGCGGCGAAGCCTCCTACGGAGTGGAAGCCATGGAGCTGCTGCACAACTACCGACCCACGCTGCCGCTCGGCAACCGTGAGCTGCGCGACGTGCGAGACTACGGGGGCAACTAGCGCTGACCGCACGCGACAGCCGCCGCGCCCGCAGTGACAGCGTTGGAACAGTGAGACACAACGTCGCAAGACGTCCAAGCGCTTCCTTTCGGAAAGTGGCGCACGGTGCGCGTCAAACTTTATAAATGCGTCTCGAGTGAAGTTACCCGTCATAGCTGGCGCGGGCAGAATCCAACGCAAATTTATCCTATGTTCAGACTCTTGAAAAGCGCTCACAAGCGACGACAAATTGGAGAGAGTAAACGGTCGCTTGTTTCCTGGTCTGTGGTCGCTTGTCATGACTCCAAACTGTCTACCAGACGTTTGTGAACAACTTCAAGCGCGGTATCGCGCCGGTACAGACAAGTTGGCCTTAGATTTGTTGATGCACGCAAATGTGTCCGTGTACGAGTACAATATAACTTACGTTACAATACCAAACGCTCAAGTTGAAATTGTGCGGACTCCGCCCTCGCTCGCACAAGGTGCCGCTGTCAGCTAAACTGTACCGAGCCTATACCAAAACCAGCAACCAAAATGTTTGCATCGGATTAGCTGGACATTAAAGACATTTTCTAAAATAACTTCTTCAATGTATTAACTAACTTACTAACATATTTATAATATATAAATAAAACCAATTCACGCAATCTTCGGAGGCGCATCAAGCTTTGGCGTGACCAAGCACCTTGACAATTGACACAAAACAGTTGGTACTTGTAACAGGTGCGTGTGCATAACTTCAACAGCGCGCTCTCGAAACGTGAATCTCATTATGCCTATTACTAGAGTTGATGTTTAATTTTAAATCATCTAACTATTTATTATTTGTTATTTTATTTAATATCACGGTGAATCTTCTGTGGAACGATTAAAAATACAAATATTGTCAACCCAACAATATAAACTTTTTAAACTCTTGCGTTAAAAAACGCTGTTCTAAAAGGACACCATCATACAGTGCCTATAGTAGTCAGACTTACTACAGCAATGCTTTGTTAAAAAAAATAGTCTTAACTTTAGTACTTAATTATTACATTTAAAAAGCACTCAAAACCATAAAATTATACAGAAAAATACATTGTCTACGTTTTGTGAAAAGGCGTAAAACTACGTGCCTACTTATAGACATTTGATTTAAAACAATTTTTATAGTTTCTACTGTTTCCGTGGATTTCGATAGGTTGCAACATACTGATGCTAATTCTGCTGTAACGGAACTTAATTAAGTCTCTCCCTATCTTTTTCTAATGTCAAACGCCAAAACGAGAAGCTACAATTTTGATGCTGTCAGTTTCGTTTAAACAGGTCAAAATTGAAAGATTTAGACGCGTCCTTGGAACGTACGGATTAACGTTTAACAGAAATGTTGGTACTCCCTATAAATGTTTGCTATCTCGTTTTGGCGTTTGACATTTGAAAAAGATAGATACTAAATTTAGTTAAGTTCTGTTACGGCAGAGTTAGCACCACTATTAAACAAACGTTTACAAGTGAATAATTAAACTGTTGTGTAGAATAAGAATTATTGTAAAATACATTGACTATAATTATTTTTTGGTAATTAAATATCCTCTTAGTATTTCAAGTTTCATATGAAATGTATACCAACAGAGCGGCAGTTATATTCGTTTTACTTAAATTGATTAACTTTTACTGTATTTTAGTATTTTTATATACCTACTTATAGCTCATTGTGATAACTTTTAATGTGTAGACGTGTACGTAATATAAACTTGTATTATTGTAACTTAAACAAAACTTTATTTGTTTAATATTTGTTTGTGTGCAGCTTATATACATATATCCTTTACATGTTACCAATTGTTAGATAACAATACAATAGAAAAACCTGATTTTTAGTTTTTCTCTTAATATAAAATTAACCTAAAAATATTGAAAATTGGCCTAATTCGTTAATTTATTTAAGATTATTCATTATTCAAAAATAAATAAGTAGAAATAAAGTCATTGGTCACGTGACATAAACACCAGTCAGAGCACATGACGTCATGTCTGCTAAGCTGGAGCGCACTTCGCGCTTGCCACCTTATCCGGTGACGCTGTAAAAGCCTCAGGGCCAACAGCACCTCTCATTTCGAAAAAAGACATCAAGTCTTGCAATATGACAGGTTGGTGTACGGCAGTCTATTTGTGTGGTTTGTCGATTTTGTACTGTCAAACAGCCCCCCTAGCCAAATTGACTTTCTACAATCGTTAACGCTAATAGAAACGAAAAAGTGTATTGGAATGACATTTCTATTCGCCAAATCCCCTGTGACTTATCGATTAGAAATGTCATTCCAATACATCTATTCGTTTCTATTAGCGTTAACGATTGTAGAAAGACAACTTGGCCAGGGGGGCAGATCTTTTCAAATGTTATGCAATTTTCTGTAATAGTACGACTATTACAACAAGTCTTCTCAATGGAAGCAGTGTCTGCAAAAGTCTGTAGCAGTAACTTGGTGTGGTTTGATTGATGTAGTTATGCTGGGAATGCTTCTCCGCATCAAATTGTCAATATTTTCTGTTAAATTATCATTTATTGAGTAGTAACATTCATCAAACGAAATTTTGTAAAAACGCTTTTGTGATGCTTCTGTTTTATTGTCTTATGTAAATATACCTATCATAAGAAATCAAGTCACAACATATATTTGACAGCAATAATCGGCTAAGGTGAAGAAGATACTTTAATTAATCTGTGGAATAATCTGTTAGTCGTCCGCTCACTCGACGATAACCAGACAACTGTCAGCGGCAAAAAGTTTGTGTATGTATTGCCTTAAATACCAAAATAAATACACGATTAGTGCAATGTTTTAAGTAGTATTTCACCTCACTGCTGACAATACTCCAACTAATCCTCATACAAAAAAAATCTCACAGACCTCCGCGTCGTATCAGCCTGAGCTGTGACTACAGGTATTCACCTTTCCCGTATCCCAGAAAAAACAATACTATGTCCTTGAGCGTACATCATTGCATTTTTTTTTTCATTGAGAATTGAAACAAAGTTCGTAGTTAATAATCGGCATTTTTATTGATCGTAATGTTCACCAGACCTGCTTGTTAGATGGTTACCGTCTAATTTAAGTTCTTAGGAGGCACTTGCATTAGTATGCAGGATCCTGCATTAGTGTGCAGAATGCTGTTCAAATGACATTGAGGATTGTGGTCAGACTGCAGTCGGTCAGTAAAACCGGTCCCACATCTACAAATCCCGACTAACAAGAAATATCGTACGTATTGGACGCCCAATTCATATGGCACAGAATATATTCGAATAAATGTCCTTAATTTTTAATATTACAATAATCGTGTAGGTAGTAATAATGTCAAGTGCTTCACATTAGTGTCAATTCTGATGTAACACATACTAAATTTAGGCTCTCTCCATCTTTTTTTAATGCCAAACACCAAAACGAGATAGCAAACATTTTTATCAAGTACCAACGTACATTTCTATCAAAATGTAAAAAAATATTGCGTTTTTGCGTATCTTTAATCGGCACGTTCCGAGGTCACGTCTAAATTTGTACATACAACATAATTTTGACGTATCTAAACAAAACTGACAGCGCCAGTTGTTGTTCTCGTTTTGGCGTATGGCATTAAAAAAGTTAAGGAGAGCCTGAATTTAGTTTTATTAAAACAGAATTTAATAATGTGTATACGCCGTGGTTATGTTAACTGGGCGTTATAGGATATTATAATTAATTGTATACTATTAAAGCTTAGAGTATTCTGTACAATATACACGATTTTAACTAAATTTTGTTTTATTTTAATTGAACTCACCCAAATGCGGAAACTTCGTCTTGAAAATTGAAAATAGTGGTATCGTTGTCCAATAAAATACAGAAATGAGAAAATTTAAAAAATGTTTTAATGTTTACACGATAAAACACCAAATCGTAAAATATTGTATCATATGAGATGTAGTAGACATGCTTATTTAAAACATTATTTTATAGTTTAACACGAATGACTGTTACAACTTAGTCTCCAGAATTAATATAGGTAAGATATTGATGGTCCGATGACAGACCATTAGTCTTCCAAAAATATCCAAATTTAGTTCAATATTTTTGAACTATAAGTATTTTAAAATTGGACGATCATTATCAAGGTTCTCGTGATTAAAAAATATATTTATTTCATTTATTAAATTAGTAATTATTGATTTGGAGTTCTGGCGGCACCAGAGTGAAGTTTAATTTTAATGTTTTATATTAGTTTATTTTTTATTGTTATGCTGAATACTGTTATGCTTAACATTGTTATGTTTAATATTTGGTGTTGTTCTGTGTATCAATCGTCAATAATCATAGAAAATATTGAAACAATGACATTATTTACTTGTAATATTATATAAAGCTTGGCAAAAAAAAAAGAGTAGAAGATAATGGGGGCGCCACCGTGTTGTTCATGTGGCAACCCACTGTAAGCTTCAAAACAATAATTTAACAATTGAGTCAACAACACAAACTCAGATACCAGTCACATCAGCGGTTCTTTGGAAGATATTGTCGAGACCAGAAAGAAAACTTTTGACTTCGTATTCTGCCACACATCGTCTGTACACCTTAAATATAACTTCCCTGGCAGAGCTTCGAATAGGCTTTTTCAATTTTCTTTCCACTTTCCTGTAATCAGGCACTGTTTGGTGCTTGAAAATACAAAATTTACGAACTTGTATGCTTTGTTTATTTTTTTATAGTATTATATGTATGGTATCTGAGACCTTTAAGCCAAATCATCATTTTAATATATACTTTCGTCAGTTTAACAATAAAATATCGGTGTGTCAAATTTTATTATTCTTGAGAGTTTTGAAGTCAATCCGATGAATACCACTGTGACTGAGCATGAGTTTCCGCAGACAAATTGTCTTGAAAAAATACAGTCACTTTGCTATGTTAGTCACAGTTTTATTCCATGTTCAATATTGTTCACGATTATTGACGATTAATACACAAAACAACACCAAATTTACATATTAAACATCACAATAAACCAATATAAAACGTTAAAATAAAACTTCAAGTGACGCTTCACTTGAGTTTGCTCCAAAACTTCCTTGTTTATTATATATATTTGGTGAATGTTGTCAGCATTAAGAAAGTTAGTTATATTTCGACTTTTTGCAAAGTTATAACTACGTCAGACAAGACTGTATGGACTAGGATCACTTTGCTATCCCTTTAAAAAGAAAACTAGAAAATATATATTGATATAAGAATCTAGATAATCATTGTCCGACTCTAAATCATAATTCAAAAATATTAAAAAAATATTTCAGTAAAAAATTAATTCGGTACTAAGATTGTATAAGGAACGCTACTGTCTGCAGTGGACACTTATTTATTATAATAATTGTTGTACATTTCATCGCAATATATATTAATAGTATTAAATATTAAATCTCATTTTAATAATTGTATAAATTTTCGGGATAAATATTTATACTTAAGACACGATACATGAATATAAAGCCTTACTGCTATACTCGGACTAAAATTGTTGACATATTTGGTACCAAAATTTTACCATATTCGGTAGGGTACCCTTCACTGCTGGATACTAGACTAACTATATCCCAAATATCGTCATACGTTTATAGAGAAATTCAGACAAATCATTCAGTAGAACGTAAGTAAAACTTGTAAGACATAACTATACGTACTGCACATCTCTAATGCTGTCTGTAGTACAAACTATTAATAATAAATGGTAAATATAATACATGGACTATTACATTATAAACATGATCGGCAAGTAAATATCGTCTTGTCCATCATTCCCCCGTCTCACCGCCGCATACCTTAAGCACGGCCAACAAGCTGTAGGTACATAGCTGTGCTCGAGACTATTCCGAGTAAAAAATACATCTAATCCATTTAATAGATTTCAAAAAACTTATGTTTATCTGCAAGCAACTTCACACATGTTTATATAGGTATATTTCACGTTATTTCATTCAATAATTAATAATCTTCAAAATTAGGCAATAAAGGTATGCTGAGCGAAGCCTAAAATTTTGAATTGTGTCTAATACTACTACCACATGCTAGAGAATCATTTGATGTATACATATTACATATATACAATCACGGTTTTTTCACGGCGGGGATATTGACCACTATATTACCGATGAATTGAGGTGGGCAGAGACCACTTCTTTCCACTTACTATGAACGAAGTGGCTATCTGTAGCCCACTTTTCGCCCCCGCGGAAAACGAGACGTGTCGAGTGGCGAACCACGACGCCGTCATTTTTATAAGGTTCAAAAACGTTAGTTTCTCATTGCGTTCCCACGAAAAGAAGGAAAGGTAAAAGGGTGAGGTAGGAAAGGTGTATTGAGCAAGAATATGGGATTTGGGAAAAGGACTATAGGGTATAGGATACCAATATCTCGGAAGGAGTAGGAAGAGACAGTAGTAGTTCGTGGAGCCGGGGGTCGCTTACCCATGTTTTTAAGTCTTTTTGCCAGACACAATACAAACGTCTCAATTATTACTCGGAAAAGGCTCTCGTGATTAGGCTGAAATTTTGTATTTTGATAAGTTTTAATCTAGATAGGTGTTCCATTTATAAGGGTTCCTGGCGAATCATGAAAAATAAATTTCATACAAAAAAAATCTAAGCCATCTCATAGAATATTGTGGTATCATATTCAGGTACCACCAGTAAAGCTGAAATATTCATGCATTTGCCGTCATGTTATCAATGTCATAAAATTCCATCTTTAACAGCTAATATCAATTAATTAGCTACTTAAAACCCTTTGAAGCATAGTGGTTTCGTTTGAGTACATCTAGCCTTTTTTTAGCAGACTAAAACAAGCCTCAAATGGATCCGCCTGCTCTCAGTTTTATGATCTGTGTCTCAAAGGGTTAACAGATGGGTATGTTTCTCGCGGGGACTTATCACTCTGACACATTCAAAAACGTCGAAAAAATTATAATAAATTTATTCGTTCCACACATTACATATATTTATTTGTTATCTAAATAATACACAATGTATAACTGTTTTATGTCTTCAATAAATAAATAAAAATCATGAAATAAATAACAACATTGTTAGATCCTGACCCTTAACACTGACTGCGGCGCTAATTTTCTACACTTCCACGTCACGGCTCGCCACACGCAGCGCGTGTTCGCCGCACTCGCATGCGCACACGAACGCCAGTGCGGCCGCACACGCCTCGCGTGTGTAACATCGCGCTACGAGCGTGCGACCAGCACACACACACCCCGTGTGTGGAAAGAATCGCATCGACAGTGCAGCCAAACACACACACGGTGTGTGTACTGAATAATGTTATTACTGTAAAGTATATTTATATATTATATAATACCAATTATTACCAACGACCGCGTTATTGTCGGTTATCGCGAAGCTCCCGAAATAACTATAGATTCACAAAATAATTGCAGCACGGGCGTAAGAAACACAAACGTATGTGTTTCGCCGTGCTGGGGTAGCGTCGCCGAAAACACATCAGTTGTGTTGGGCCGCGTCCTCGTATAGAACTTCTTTACACGCGTCTGGCGTGTCGGCCGCGCATGATGCAAAAACACACCGTGTTTGCAGCAGTCAGTGTTAAGCTTCCTCTATCTGTACCTAATTCTGTAAATTAACAATGGCGCAGAAAGAAACGGCGGAGTACCGCCTCTTTCAGCAAGCAAGTCCCCTTGCCGAGCCATTCCGTTGGCGAAGGTACGCCGCTACCCTAGTACGTGAATCTGCGGTTAAAGGGTTCTGTAACCTCTATAGCTTACCATCCCTCACACATCACACTTGATCCTCGAGTGATAAGGGGCATCCACGTATTCCGTGCCAGCCTTCCTTTATATTACGCACGAAAAACTGACAATGAGTTCGCGACAAGGTGGACAAAGACTGATGATGGATCGCAAAAGCGCACTTGCGACCCATCATCAAAGCGCCAGAGGAACACAGTGGAGTTTTAACCGATAGAATTCCGGCTTAAATACTCGCCCACCCTGTGGCGAGTTGAAAAAACAAAAAAAAAAAGAAATAGATAAACCTGTACTGTAAGGAGCAGCACAGGAAAGATAGAATACATTTTTATTGCACACCAAATACATTAGAAATACACAATACAGCCAAATCAGCTTGGAGACGTTTTTGTGTTAGTAATTTACGGTCAGCAGATAAATAAATAATAAAACTACAATATTTGTTTATTTTTATAGGTATGTACTTAATATTATACATATTATGTGTACTTTAATATGTATAATTATAACGCTACTTATAAGCGACCGATGTGAGTGTGCGCAGCACGCGGTGGGTAGCGCGAACTGGTTTATTCCGGTTTTAGTCACTGTGTGTACAAACACTGCTACAAACGGAAAAACGTTTCCAAGTTGATTAATCTGTATTCGCCTTATATTATATGCATGTTATTTATGATAAAACTAATTGAGATGTTATCGTACTGATAAAATAAAGGTGGAACTCAATCTTTGTACACAATATTTTTGTCGTTTCGTAACAATTAGGTATATCTCGAGAACGGTTGTATAAATTGTCATAAATGGAATTGCTGTATAAATAATAATAATAAAGCGCTTTAATCACCGTTAATAACGGCTTCTTTTCACATTTAAAAATATATTCTTAAAGATTATGTTCATAAACGTATTATAGACACGTTATAGCCTAATATTTAGCATATTAGTACCAGATTGGACTTTGTCATCCCTTTCCTCATCTATTTCTAATTAGAATATAATTCTGAGAGATAATCATTACTGGAGGTCTCGTTTTACCTATCAAAATATGGCTACAAGTTTAATTTTAAAAAATATACTTAATTTTGGCCAAATAGGTAAATTATAATTAATTTCACATGATGTTTTAATCTCACAGTCTGATCTTAGACGGTATTATAGTATAATTAGGCTGTATAAACTTGGCCGTTCATAAAAAAATGTTATAAAAAATATAGCCACTTTAAGAGATGATTTTGGGAACAGTGACATCCAATGACACTGGGGCGGGTTATCACTTCACTTCATATCGGACGTGAGTTTTCTATAAATAATACACTGGCAAGCATCTTATTTATATAGCACATTATACATAATAGGTGGGATTCACATCACCATAACGATCGAGTCTACTAAAACGTGATCAAGTCGTCGCTCGACTCGGCGCTAATAGTGACAGAATTATTAGTACTAGTAATCTCAGTATTGTTAATATTACAATCCACATTTTTCGGTAAAACTTTTCGTTTAGGCGGCATTGGTGTTTCGTTTAAAATACCCGTCGTGCCTAAATATCGGCCATGTTCTGCGAGATTCTTGACTTCTTGATTTATTTCGACTCTGCGAGTGTGCGGAGATAACTTTGTCCTTACTGGGGGACTCGGCGCTGCTCTGGAGTAAGCCGGCCGGTTGTCGAATATTGAAGCATCGATAGGACTAAGACATTCAGGTAGCAAAGCAGATGTTTTACTTCTCTCCAAAGAACGAACTTCTTTAGACTTCTCCGTTCGGCCACTATTTGATTGTGCATCAGTGTAAAAGGTTGTCTTGTTAGTATGTGCACGGGCATGTTTATAGGTTTGTACGTCAGATTTGCTTCGTTCCAGTGTGAAACCGTTTGTGTGCAGATGACAACTGAAGGAGGTGGTGTTGACGGTACACGCTGGAACGGTCGAGAACGGCACCGCGGGCGCCCATAGACAAGCGCCCTCGTTGCGGGGCACCAGTAGCAGCGGATCCTGGCAATAGTTAGAATATTAACAGGTATGCTATGTGGTCTCAATAGTTGAGTAGGGGATCACGGAATGTTTTAAGAACATTTTAATCCCCCCTCCCATCCCTCTGGTAATACGTGGTGAGGTTCTATTTTTTTTACGCGGAGAGAATCCTGCATAGGACTACCGCAAGTAGTGGTGACGACCTGCGGGGCGTGTCAGACTCCTACTGACTAAAAAATCCGCGGTGGCTTACATCGGCACACGTGAGAGGCTCCGGGATCACTCTCTGACTTCTCCGGTGCCTCTAAGTACCTCGCTCTTCCGAGCACTCCCCGGGAGATATTGTATAGCTCCCCGCAGTACCACGAGATATTCACGACGACATGAGCCACACATGTCATCATTCTTCCCATGGTTTAAGCGGGCAACGTGGTGAGATTCTCGACTAACTCCCCCTCCCCTACCCAAAATCACGCGTATTTTTTGGTACAAAGTATTTTAAAATCAACGCGCGATTTCTAAACTAAAACAACGCCGTGTTTTAGTTTAGAAATCGCGCGCTCAATGAAAAAATAAATACACGTAATATCTGACTAAATCCCTCCTTTTATTGAGGGTGCTGTACGTAGCGGCCAAAGCACACACACGGGTAAAGGGCTTCTGCCCTTTACCCGTATAGGCTTCTGCCTATAAACATAAAAATTATATTTCAATAAAAAAATTCAGGGGATGTGGCTATGGAGCAGGTTAAAATCTACTGTCATCTGACATCATTCCTAGTTCCCACAATTCCTGTGACGACTAGTGTCATTGAGACACCAGTTGAGATCCACCGTTTAATGTACCTACACAAATAAGGAGGAGATTAGATTTAAACTAGATGTTAGAATGAACACATGTTGGAAATGAGCTCTGATGCCCACTATTAACTACGCTATGACCTCCTAGAAAGGAACTACCTAATTCAAGGAAAAACTACTGCGTCAGAATTACGAAGATTAAAGCGATCCCTCTTTAACTTGGTAAAATACATATACCTACAGCAGAAATTAGTTAGCCTTTAGACACTTTCAATGTAATGCGGGTTTCACTCAAGTTGGTTCCACTGTATTATGTGTTTACTGAAGCATGGAGATCAGATTTAAATAAGAAATTAGAATGGATAACTCTAGAAAATCTAACACTGTCCTTGTGGTAAATGTCACTTAAACCAGCGGTCGCCAAACATTTTGACCTCACGGACCAGTAAATTCATAACGTAATGAGTAAGTATATTCAACATTTTTCTGGGGACCAGTGAAATTTTCTAGCGGACCACCACTTTGGCGACTTCTGACTTAAACCCTTAAGTGATTAATGAATAGAACCTTTCCAACAACATTATAATCATCCTGTGGAAATCTGCTGCTGAATATGGGCTCCTGCTTAAAAAGAAGGGACTTGCCATAATCCCCATGCTGATCAGGCATCTAGGAGATCGCAGCAGGTATTGGTGGACTGGTAGGATAATGCTGCTGCCCGTTATCCTAGTACATCCCTTAGGTGGTTCTCACAGCACCCACGAGGAATAGAAATGATTCTACTATGCCGGTCGTCAATGATGACTGCTCTATAGTCATCATTGACGACTGATTGGCACAGAGGGTAGTGACCCTGCTTTCTGTGCTAATGAGTCCCGGGTTCGAATCCTGGTAGGGTCAAACATTTGTGTGATGAG